>RXON01000914.1:0-13370 GCA_009667805.1 Leptobrachium leishanense | reverse complement strand
GGTTTGCCCATCATGTAGCCCTGGTGTCCTTTTAGGAATCCCGGTGGTCCCACAGGTCAGACTTATAATTCCAAGGCCTGTGTGAAAGAATTATGGAGCTGACTCTCTGCTTCTCTGTGAACGTCAAAAGGATTGAGGAGGAATACAATATATTAAACTAGGTGTAAAGCCTGCCCAGAGGGCAGTCTATTGATAAGTGTGGTGCGTTGTGCTTGGTTCGGTGCCATTTATTGTGCTGTGTTTGGCTCTGTGCTCGGCTCTGTGCCGTTTATTCTGTTGTGCTTGGCTCTGTGCCGTCTATTGTACTGTGCTCGGCTCTGTGGAGTTTATTGTGCTTGGCTCTGTGTTTCGTTTATTCTGTTTTGCTCGGCTCTGTGCTGGGCTCTGCACATCGGCTCTGTGCTCTGCTCCGTGCCGTATATTGTGCTCGCTTTTTATTGTGCTCTGCGGCGTTTATTGTGTTGTGCTTGGTCCCTGTGCTTGGCGCCGTTTATTGTGCTGTGATTGGCTGTGCCGTTTATTGTGCTGTGCTCCTGTGCCGTATATTGTGCTGTGCTCGGCGCTGTGCCGTTTATTGTGCTTGGCTCTTGTGGCGTCTATTGTGCTTGGCTCTGTGGCGTTTATTGTGCTTGGCTCTGTGGCGTTTATTGTGCTCGGCTCTGTGGCGTTTATTGTGCTCGGCTCTGTGGCGTTTATTGTGCTCGGCTCTGCGTTTATTGTGCTTGGCTCTGTGGCGTTTATTCTGTTTGTGCTCGGCTCGTGCCGTCTATTGTACTGTGCTCGGCTCTGTGGCGTTTATTGTGCTCGGCTCTGTGGCGTTTATTGTGCTTGGCTCTGTGGCGTTTATTCTGTTTTGCTCGGCTCTGTGCTGGGCTCTGCACATTGGCTCTGTGCTCTGCTCCAAGCCGTATATTGTGCTCTGCTTTTTATTGTGCTCTGCGCCGTTTATTGTGTTGTGCTTGGTTCTGTGCTCGGCGCCGTTTATTATGCTGTGCTTTGTGCCGTTTATTGTGCTGTGCTTGGCTCTGTGGCGTTTATTGTGCTTGGCTCTGTGGCGTTTTTTTGTGCTCGGCTCTGTGGCGTTTATTGTGCTCGGCTCTGTGGCGTTTATTGTGCTCGGCTCTGTGGCGTTTATTGTGCTCGGCTCTGTGGCGTTTATTGTGCTCGGCTCTGTGCCTTTAATGGGTTGTGCTCTGCTCTGTGCCATCTATTGTGCTCTGCTTGGCGCTCTGCTCTGTGCTCTGCACTCGGCGCTGGGCTGTGTTCAGGTACTGGGCTCAGGCGCTGGGCTCTGCTCTGCGCTCAGGCGCTGGGCTCTGCGCTCAGGCGCTGGGCTCAGGCGCTGGGCTCTGCGCTCAGGCGCTGGGCTCAGGCGCTGGGCTCTGCGCTCAGGCGCTGGGCTCAGGCGCTGGGCTCTGCGCTCAGGCGCTGGGCTCAGGCGCTGGCTCTGGCGCTCAGGCGCTGGGCTCAGGTGCTGGGCTCTGCGCTCAGGTGCTGGGCTCAGGCGCTGGGCTCTGCGCTCAGGTGCTGGGCTCAGGCGCTGGGCTCTGCGCTCAGGCGCTGGGCTCTGCGCTCAGGCGCTGGGCTCTGCGCTCATGCGCTGGGCTCTGCGCTCAGGCGCTGGGCTCTGCACTGGGCTCTGCGCTCAGGCGCTGGGCTCAGGCGCTGGGCTCAGGCGCTAGGCTCTGCGCTCAGGCGCTAGGCTCTGCGCTCAGGCGCTAGGCTCAGGCGCCAGGCTCTGCGCTCAGGCGCTGGGCTCAGGCGCTGTGCTCTGCGCTCAGGTGCTGGGCTCAGGCGCTGGGCTCTGCGCTCAGGCGCTGGGCTCAGGCGCTGGGCTCTGCGCTCAGGCGCTGGGCTCATGCGCTGGGCTCTGCGCTCATGCGCTGGGCTCTGCGCTGGGCTCTGCGCTCAGGCGCTGGGCTCTGCACTGGGCTCTGCGCTCAGGCGCTGGGCTCAGGCGCTGGGCTCAGGCGCTAGGCTCTGCGCTCAGGCGCTAGGCTCTGCGCTCAGGCGCTGGGCTCAGGCGCTGGGCTCAGGTGCTGGGCTCTGTGCTCAGGCGCTGGGCTCAGGCGCTGGGATCTGCGCTCAGGCGCTGGGCTCAGGCGCTGGGCTCTGCGCTCAGGCGCTGGGCTCAGGCGCTGGGCTCTGCGCTCAGGCGCTGGGCTCAGGCGCTGGGCTCTGCGCTCAGGCGCTGGGCTCAGGCGCTGGGCTCTGCGCTCAGGCGCTGGGCTCTGCGCTCAGGCGCTGGGCTCAGGCGCTGGGCTCAGGCGCTGGGCTCTGCGCTCAGGCGCTGGGCTCAGGCGCTGGGCTCTGCGCTAGGCGCTGGGCTCTGCGCTCAGGCGCTGGGCTCAGGTGCTCAGGCGCTGGGCTCTGGCGGCTGGGCTCTGCGCGCTGGGCTCAGGCACTGGGCTCTGCGCTCAGGCGCTGGGCTCAAGGCGCTGGGCTCTGCGCTCAGGCGCTGGGCTCAGCGCGCGGGCAACCTCCGTAACAGGCTGTTGCGGTTGGATGCGCGCGCGCCACCTGCCGCAGCACGCCCAAAGCGTCCAACGGAGGTTGGATGCGCGCGCAGCAAAACCTCCGTAGGACGCTTTGGGCGTGCTGGCGGCGGGTGGCGCGCGCGCACCCGGCTGCCGCGCCATCCAACCGCCACAGCACCCCGTTGTGTTGTGCTTGCGTCCTGTGCTTGGCGCCGTTTATTGTGCTGTGATTGGCTGTGCCGTTTATTGTGCTGTGCTCTGTGCCGTATATTTGTGCGCTGTGCTCGGCGCTGTGCCGTTTATTGTGCTTGGCTCTGTGGCGTCTATTGTGCTTGGCTCTGTGGCGTTTTTTGTGCTCGGCTCTGTGGAGTTTATTGTGCTCGGCTCTGTGGCGTTTATTGTGCTCGGCTCTGTGGCGTTTATTGTGCTCGGCTTTGTGGCGTTTATTGTGCTCGCGCTCTGTGGCGTTTATTGTGCTCGGCTCTGGCGTTAATTGTGCTTGGCTCTGTGGCGTTTATTCTGTTGTGCTCGGCTCTGTGCCGTCTATTGTACTGTGCTCGGCTCTGTGGCGTTTATTGTGCTGGCTCTGTGGCGTTTATTCTGTTTTGCTCGGCTCTGTGCTGGGCTCTGCACATCGGCTCTGTGCTCTGCTCCGTGCCGTATATTGTGCCTCTGCTTTTTATTGTGCTCTGCGCCGTTTTTGTGTTGTGCTTGGTTCTGTGCTCGGCGCCGTTTATTATGCTGTGCTTTGTGGCCGTTTATTGTGCTGTGCTTGGCTCTGTGGCGTTTATTGTGCTCGGCTCTGTGGCGTTTTTTTGTGCTCGGCTCTGTGGCGTTTATTGTGCTCGGCTCTGTGGCGTTTATTGTGCTCGGCTCTGTGGCGTTTATTGTGCTCGGCTCTGTGGCGTTTATTGTGCTCGGCTCTGTGCCTTTAATGGGTTGTGCTCTGCTCTCTGTGCCATCTATTGTGCTCTGCTTGGCGCTCTGCTCTGTGCTCTGCACTCGGCGCTGGGCTGTGTTCAGGTACTGGGCTCAGGCGCTGGGCTCTGCTCTGCGCTCAGGCGCTGGGCTCTGCGCTCAGGCGCTGGGCTCAGGCGCTGGGCTCTGCGCTCAGGCGCTGGGCTCAGGCGCTGGGCTCTGCGCTCAGGCGCTGGGCTCAGGCGCTGGGCTCTGCGCTCAGGCGCTGGGCTCAGGCGCTGGGCTCTGCGCTCAGGCGCTGGGCTCAGGTGGCTGGGCTCTGCGCTCAGGTGCTGGGCTCAGGCGCTGGGCTCTGCGCTCAGGTGCTGGGCTCAGGCGCTGGGCTCTGCGCTCAGGCGCTGGGGCTCTGCCGCTCAGGCGCTGGGCTCTGCGCTCATGCGCTGGGCTCTGCGCTCAGGCGCTGGGCTCTGCACTGGGCTCTGCGCTCAGGCGCTGGGCTCAGGCGCTGGCTCAGGCGCTAGGCTCTGCGCTCAGGCGCTAGGCTCTGCGCTCAGGCGCTAGGCTCAGGCGCCAGGCTTCTGCGCTCAGGCGCTGGGCTCAGGCAGGCGCTGTGCTCTGCGCCAGGTGCTGGGCTCAGGCGCTGGGCTCTGCGCTCAGGCGCTGGGCTCAGGCGCTGGGCTCTGCGCTCAGGCGCTGGGCTCATGCGCTGGGCTCTGCGCTCATGCGCTGGGCTCTGCGCTGGGCTCTGCGCTCAGGCGCTGGGCTCTGCACTGGGCTCTGCGCTCAGGCGCTGGGCTCAGGCGCTGGGCTCAGGCGCTAGGCTCTGCGCTCAGGCGCTAGCTCTGCCGCTCAGGCGCGGCTTCAGGCGCTGGGCTCAGGTGCTGGGCTCTGTGCTCAGGCGCTGGGCTCAGGCGCTGGGATCTGCGCTCAGCGCGCTGGGCTCAGGCGCTGGGCTCTGCGCTCAGGCGCTGGGCTCAGGCGCTGGGCTCTGCGCTCAGGCGCTGGCTCAGGCGCTGGCTCTGCGCTCAGGCGCTGGGCTCAGGCGCTGGGCTCTGCGCTCAGGCGCTGGGCTCTGCGCTCAGGCGCTGGGCTCAGGCGCTGGGCTCAGGCGCTGGGCTCTGCGCTCAGGCGCTGGGCTCAGGCGCTGGGCTCTGCGCTCAGGCGCTGGGCTCTGCGCTCAGGCGCTGGGCTCAGGTGCTCAGGCGCTGGGCTCTGGCGCTGGGCTCTGGCGCTGGGCTCAGGCACTGGGCTCTGCGCTCAGGCGCTGGGCTCAGGCGCTGGGCTCTGCGCTCAGGCGCTGGGCTCAGGCGCGTGGCAACCTCCGTAACAGGCTGTTGCGGTTGGATGCGCACGCGCCACCTGCCGCAGCACGCCCAAAGCGTCCAACGGAGGTTGGATGCGCGCGCAGCAAACCTCCGTAGGACGCTTTGGGCGTGCTGCGGCGGGTGGCGCGCGCGCACCCGGCTGCGCGCGCATCCAACCGCCACAGCACCCCGTTGTGTTGTGCTTGGTCCTGTGCTTGGCGCCGTTTATTGTGCTGTGATTGGCTGTGCCGTTTATTGTGCTGTGCTCTGTGCCGTATATTGTGCTGTGCTCGGCGCTGTGCCGTTTATTGTGCTTGGCTCTGTGGCGTCTATTGTGCTTGGCTCTGTGGCGTTTTTTGTGCTCGGCTCTGTGGAGTTTATTGTGCTCGGCTCTGTGGCGTTTATTGTGCTCGGCTCTGTGGCGTTTATTGTGCTCGGCTTTGTGGCGTTTATTGTGCTCGGCTCTGTGGCGTTTATTGTGCTCGGCTCTGGCGTTAATTGTGCTTGGCTCTGTGGCGTTTATTCTGTTGTGCTCGGCTCTGTGCCGTCTATTGTACTGTGCTCGGCTCTGTGGCGTTTATTGTGCTTGGCTCTGTGGCGTTTATTCTGTTTTGCTCGGCTCTGTGCTGGGCTCTGCACATCGGCTCTGTGCTCTGCTCCGTGCCGTATATTGTGCTCTGCTTTTTATTGTGCTCTGCGCCGTTTATTGTGTTGTGCTTGGTTCTGTGCTCTGCGCCGTTTATTATGCTGTGCTTTGTGCCGTTTATTGTGCTGTGCTTGGCTCTGTGGCGTTTATTGTGCTCGGCTCTGTGGCGTTTTTTTGTGCTCGGCTCTGTGGCGTTTATTGTGCTCGGCTCTGTGGCGTTTATTGTGCTCGGCTCTGTGGCGTTTATTGTGCTCAGCTCTGTGTCTTTAATGGGTTGTGCTCTGCTCTGTGCCATCTATTGTGCTCTGCTTGGCGCTCTGCTCTTGTGCTCTGCACTCGGCGCTGGGCTGTGTTCAGGTACTGGCTCAGGCGCTGGGCTCTGCTTCTGCGCTCAGGCACTGGCTCTGCGCTCAGCGCTGGGGCTCAGGCGCTGGGCGCTCTGCGCTCAGGCGCTGGGCTCAGGCGCTGGGCTCTGCGCTCAGGCGCTGGGCTCAGGCGCTGGGCTCTGCGCTCAGGCGCTGGCTCAGGCGCTGGGCTCTTGCGCTCAGGCGCTGGGCTCAGGCGCTGGGCTCTGCGCTCAGGCACAGTGGGCTCAGGCGCTGGGCTCTGCGCTCAGGCGCTGGGCTCAGGCGCTGGGCTCTGCGCTCAGGCGCTGGGCTCAGGTGCTGGGCTCTGCGCTCAGGCGCTGGGCTCAGGCGCTGGGCTCTGCGCTCAGGTGCTGGGCTCAGGCGCTGGGCTCTGCGCTCAGGCGCTGGGCTCTGCGCTCAGGCGCTGGGCTCTGCGCTCATGCGCTGGGCTCTGCGCTGGGCTCTGCGCTCAGGCGCTGGGCTCAGGCGCTGGGCTCAGGCACTGGGCTCTGCGCTGGGCTCTGCGCTCAGGCGCTGGGCTCAGGCGCTGGGCTCTGCGCTAGGCGCTGGGCTCAGGCGCTGGGCTCAGGCGCTGGGCTCTGCGCTCAGGCACTGGGCTCTGCACTGGGCTCTGCGCTCAGGCGCTGGGCTCAGGCGCTGGGCTCAGGCGCTAGGCTCTGCGCTCAGGCGCTAGGCTCTGCGATCAGGCGCTGGGCTCAGGCGCCAGGCTCTGCGCTCAGGCGCTGGGCTCAGGCGCTGGGCTCTGTGCTCAGGCGCTGGGCTCAGGCGCTGGGCTCTGCGCTCAGGCGCTGGGCTCAGGCGCTGGGCTCTGCGCTCAGGCGCTGGGCTCAGGCGCTGGGCTCTGCGCTCAGGCGCTGGGCTCAGGCGCTGGGCTCAGGCGCATGGCAACCTCCGTAACAGGCTGTTGCGGTTGGATGTGCGCGCGCCACTGTAACCCCATGTGGATATATATACACACATATATGTTTTTTACAGTGTGTGTGTGTGTATGGCCGGCATCCAGGCTCAGGCGAGCCCCCGGCTCGGCTGGGCCTCTAGGCCCAGGCCAAGCCGGGGGCTCGCCTTAGCCTGGATGCCGGCCAAGCAAGTAGCTCGGGTGGCATCAAGCTTAGGCGAGCCCCCGGCTTGGGCCTAGAGGCCCAGCCGAGCCGTGGACTCGCCTGAGCCTGGAGGACGCCCGAGCAGGCAATTCGGCCGGCCTCCATGCTTAGGTGAGTCCCCGGCTCGGCTGGGCCTCTAAGCCCAGGCCAAGCCGGGGGCTCGCCTAAGCTTGAATACCGGCCGAGCAAGCAGGGTGGGTGTGGAGAGCACATACTCACCTACATCGGCCCTCCAGCGATGGCAGTCCCGCTTCCAGTGTCCTCTCTCTGTGGTCACCGGTATGACATCACAAAAGCCTTTGACCCAGGGTCAAAGGCTTTCGTGACGTCATACCGACGACCAACGGAGACACAGAGGACGCTGGAAGCGGGACCGCCATCGCTGGAGGAGCTAAGGGCCGATGTAGGTGAGTATGTGTAGGCAACATCCTCCTACATTGGCCGCTGAGCTCCAGCGGTGACCGTCCTCCGGCTGTCGCTGGCTGCTCGGCCGGCCTCTACGCTTAGGCGAGTCCCCGGCTCGGCTGGGCCTGTAGGCCCGAGCCAAGCCGGGGGCTCGCCTGAGCCTGGAGGCCGGCCTAGCAGCCAGCGACAGCCGAGGAAGTCACCGCTGGAGCTCAGGGCCAATGTAGGGGAGTATGTGTCACGGAATGGCTCAGCACCCTCAGCCAGGGCGGTGCAGTGACAGTAATATGGCCATGGACAATTAGGTGCGGTGGCACGCACAGAGTTTTAAAGTACGTTTTAGATGTGGTTATGTGTGGTGTAAGAAAGTGTCCCCGTTTGTGTTGTGAAATGTATTCCCTCTGTCTGCCTTGCCGCCGCCATTTTCCGATTGCCTCGTGGCCGTTATCAGATTTCTTCGAATCGGAAAATGGCCGATTCGAACCATCCGGTTCGAATCGTAAAATGGCCGATTCGGACCATCCGGTCCGAATCGGCGACTCCCCGAACTGTAATGGCCAATGGGTCCTGGGAGGGCGGGCAGGGATTCCCATTGTATTGTAATTTGTGTGAAGTTGATAAATGCCTGAGCTGTGAATAAAAAACCAGATTTTACCAGTGCATCCAGCCTCGTCTGATGTCTTTATTTCTCCGCCGTACTTCATCATCTGAGCATCCCCCGCGGTCTCAGGGTACGGTGCCCAAGACGATCCGAACCGAACCGAGCGCTCTGTGCCTGCATCTCGCATCAGGACAGAGGCGCAGCGTATGGTGTTCGGTTCTCAGACTTTTAGCGATCGAGATCCGATCCGAAGGGTGCGGCCGTTGTACCGGCTTCGGTATTGCGAGGGACTGCGGTAAGATCCGAATACTCTGCCGATCCCGCAAGTTCCGAAGCTACATCCATCCCCGATCCGAAAGTCCTCCGCGATCCGATCCGAAATAGTTGCCGGAAGAGATCCGATCCCCGTAATCGGCCGCTGCCCGCAGACGTACCCCACCACCCACAAGGTCAGTGCACCAGCTGCTCGAGACGCTGAGTACCGTATGGCTCAGTGGTCGGGCTGGTTCTAGGCAGGGGTCCCCTCCACCGCCCGCTAACGCCTTCCCAGGGTCACGCCAGGCCGCACGAGACGCCGAGTGCCATGCCACTCGGTAGTCGGGCCAGCGTAAGCGCCGGGGCACGCAGATAGAGCACACCCGCAGGCGGAACAACATCCATTCCGTCATAGTATGGTTTGGCAACTTCGGCCCTGAGCTCCAGCGGTGACCGTCCTCCGGCTGTCGCAGGCTGCTCGGCCAGGCTCAGGCGAGCCCCCGGCTTGGCTTGGGCCTACAGGCCCAGCCGAGCCGGGGGCTCGCCTAAGCCTGGAGGCCGGCCGAGCTGCCTGCGACAGCCACCGCTGGAGCTCCGGGCAATGTAGGGGGATGTTGCCTACACATACTCACCGACATCGGCCCTTAGCTCCTCCAGCGATGGTGGTCGCTTCCTCTCTCTCTTCATTGGTCGCCGGCATGATGTAACGAAAGCCTTTGACCCCGGCATTTTGACCCGGGGTCAAAGGCTTTCGTGACGTCATACGGCGACCAACGAAGAGAGAGAGGACGCTGGAAGCGGGACCGCCATCGCTGGAGGAGCTAAGGGCCGATGTCGGTGAGTATGTGTGGACCGGGGAGGACTCAAGGCCGATCTAGGTGAGTATGTGCTCGTCCACACCACCTGCTTGCTCGGGCCGGTTACCAAGCTTAGGTGAGCCCCCGGCTTGGCTTGGGCCTACAGGACTGTTGAGCCGGGGACTTGCCTGAGCATGGAGGCCAGTCGAGTTGCATGGCTCGGGCGTCCTCCAGGCTCAAGCGAGTCCCCGGCTCGGCTGGGCCTCTAGGCAACGCCAACCGGCGGGGCTCGCCTAACTTGGATACCGGCCGAGCAAGCAGGGTGGGTGTGGAGAGGCACATACTCACCTACATTAGCCCTGAGCTCCAGCGGTGACTGGCCAGCCGAGCCGGGGGCTCGCCTAAGCCTGGAGGCCGGCCGAGCAGCCTGCGACAGCCACCGCTGGAGCTCCGGGCCAATGTAGGGGGATGTTGCCTACACATACTCACCGACATCGGCCCTTAGCTCCTCCAGCGATGGCGGTCCCGCTTCCAGCGTCCTCTCTCTCTTCATTGGTCGCTGGCATGATGTAACGAAAGCCTTTGACCCCCGGCATTTTGACCCGGGGTCAAAGGCTTTCGTGACGTCATACCGGCGACCAACGAAGAGAGAGAGGACGCTGGAAGCGGGACCGCCATCGCTGGAGGAGCTAAGGGCCGATGTCGGTGAGTATGTGTAGGCAACATCCTCTTACATTGGCCCGGAGCTCCACCGGTGGCTGTCCTCTGGCTGTCGCAGGCTGCTAGGCCGGCCTCCAGGCTTAGGCGAGTCCCCGGCTCGGCTGGGCCTGTAGGCCCAAGCCAAGCCGGGGGCTCGCCTTAGCCTTGAGGCCGGCCTAGCAGCCTGCTCGGCCGGAGGAGGTCCACCGCTGGAGCTCAGGGCCAATTTAGAGGAGTATGTTTTGGGAACTTCGGTCCTGAGCTCCAGCGGTGACCATCCTCCGGCTGTCGCTGGCTGCTCGGCCGGCCTCTAGGCTTAGGCGAGTCCCCGGCTCGGCTGGGCCTGTAGGCCCAAGCCAAGCCTGGGGCTCGCCTGAGCCTGGAGGCCGGCCTAGCAGCCTGCTCGGCCGGAGGAGGTCACCGCTGGAGCTCAGGGCCGATTTAGGGGAGTATGTTTTGGAACTTCAGTCCTGAGCTCCAGCGGTGACCGTCCTCCGGCTGTCGCTGGCTGCTCGGCCGGCCTCTAGGCTTAGGCGAGTCCCCGGCTCGGCTGGGCCTGTAGGCCCAAGCCAAGCCGGGGGCTCGCCTGAGCATGGAGACCGGCCTAGCAGCCTGCTCGGCCGGAGGAGGTCACCGCTGGAGCTCAGGGCCGATTTAGGGGAGTATGTTTTGGGAACTTCGGTCCTGAGCTCCAGCGGTGACCGTCCTCCGGCTGTCGCTGGCTGCTCGGCCGGCATCTAGGCTTAGGCGAGTCCCCGGCTCGGCTGGGCCTGTAGGCCCAAGCCAAGCCGGGGGCTCGCCTGAGCCTGGAGGCCGGCCTAGCAGCCTGCTCGGCCGGAGGAGGTCACCGCTGGAGCTCAGGGCCGATTAAGGGAGTATGTTTTGGGAACTTCGGTCCTGAGCTCCAGCGGTGACCGTCCTCTGGCTGTCGCTGGCTGCTCGGCCGGCCTCTAGGCTTAGGCGAGTCCCCGGCTCGGCTGGGCCTGTAGGCCCAAGCCAAGCCGGGGGCTCGCCTGAGCCTGGAGGCCGGCCTAGCAGCCAGCGACAGCCGGATAACGGTCACCGCTGGAGCTCAGGACCGAAGTTCCCAAAACATACTCCCCTAAATTGGCCCTGAGCTCCAGTGGTGACCTCCTCCGGCCGAGCAGGCTGCTAGGCCGGCCTCCAGGCTCAGGCGAGCCCCCGGCTTGGCTTGGGCCTACAGGCCCAGCCGAGCCGGGGACTCGCCTAAGCCTGGGGCCGGCCTAGCAGCCTGCGACAGCCAGAGGACAGCCACGGTGGAGCTCGGGCCAATGTAAGAGGATGTTGCCTACACATACTCACCGACATTGGCCCTTAGCTCCTCCAGCGATGGCGGTCCCGCTTCCAGCGTCCTCTCTCTCTTCGTTGGTCGCCGGTATGACGTCACGAAAGCCTTTGACCCCGGGTCAAAATGCCGGGGTCAAAGGCTTTCGTTACATCATGCCGGCGACCAACGAAGAGAGAGAGGACGCTGGAAGCGGAACCGCCATCGCTGGAGGAGCTAAGGGCCGATGTCGGTGAGTATGTGTAGGCAACATCCCCCTACATTGGCCCGGAGCTCCAGCGTTGGCTGTCGCAGGCAACTCGGCCGACCTCCAGGCTTAGGCGAGCCCCCGGCTCGGTTGGGCCTGTAGGCCCAAGCCAAGCCGGGGGCTCGCCTGAGCCTGGAGGCCGGCTGAGCAGCCTGTGACAGCCGGAGGACAGTCACCGCTGGAGCTCAGGGCTAATGTAGGTGAGTATGTGCTCTCCACACCCACCCTGCTGCTCGGCCGGTATCCAAGCTTAGGCGAGCCCCCGGCTTGGAGTTGGCCTAGAGGCCCAGCCGACCGGGGGACTCGCTTGAGCCTGGAGGACGCCCGAGCATGCAACTCGAACGGCCTCCATGCTCAGGCAAGTCCCCGACTCGACAGGTCTCTAGGCCCAAGCCAAGCCGGGGGCTCACCTAAGCTTGGTAACCGGCCGAGCAAGCAGGGTGGGTGTTAGGGGCATATACTCACCTACATCGGCCTCGAGTCCTCCACCGGTCCACACATACTCACCGACATCGGCCCTTAGCTCCTCCAGCGATGGCGGTCCCGCTTCCGCGTCCTCTCCTTCTCCGTTGGTCGCCGGTATGACGTCACGAAAGCCTTTGACCCCGGGTCAAAATGCCGGGGTCAAAGGCTTTCGTTACATCATGCCGGCGACCAACGAAGAGAGAGAGGACGCTGGAAGCGGGACCGCCATCGCTGGAGGAGCTAAGGGCCGATGTCGGTGAGTATGTGTAGGCAACATCCCCCTACATTGGCCCGGAGCTCCAGCGGTGGCTGTCG
Source organism: Leptobrachium leishanense (assembly GCA_009667805.1). NCBI lineage: Eukaryota > Metazoa > Chordata > Amphibia > Anura > Megophryidae > Leptobrachium > Leptobrachium leishanense. The sequence goes on along the minus strand of RXON01000914.1, from coordinate 1,467 downwards.
CAGGCAGCTCGGCCGGCCTCCAGGCTTAGGCGAGCCCCCGGCTCGGCTGGGCCTGTAGGCCCAAGCCAAGCCGGGGGCTCGCCTGAGCCTGGAGGCCGGCGAGCAGCCTGCGACAGCCAGAGGACGGTCACCGCTGGAGCTCAGGGCCGAAGTTGTGTCAAAACATACTCCACTACATTGGCCCTGAGCTCCAGCGGGTGACTCCTCCGGCTGTCGCTGGCTGCTAGGCCGGCCTCCAGGCTCAGGCGAGCCCCCAGCTTGGCTAGGGCCTACAGGCCCAGCCGAGCCGGGGACTCGCCTAAGCCTAGAGGCCGGCCTAGCAGCCAGCGACAGCCGGAGGACGGTCACCGCTGGAGCTCAGGACCAATGTAGGAGGATGTTGCCTACACATACTCACCTACATCGGCCCTTAGCTCCTCCAGCGATGGCGGTCCCGCTTCCAGCGTCCTCTGTGTCTCCGTTGGTCGTCGGTATGACGTCACGAAAGCCTTTGACCCTGGGTCAAAGGCTTTTGTGATTCATACCGGTGACAACGGAGAGAGGACACTGGAAGCGGGACTGCCATCGCTGGAAGGCCGATGTAGGTGAGTATGTGCTCTCCACACCCACCCTGCTTGCTCGGCCGGTATCCAAGCTTAGGCGAGCCCCCCTTGGCCTGGGCTTAGAGGCCCAGCCGAGCCGGGGACTCACCTAAGCATGGAGGCCGGCCGAATTGCCTGCTCGGCGCGTCCTCCAGGCTCAGGCAGAGCCCAGCGCCTGAGCCCAGCGCCTGAGCACAGAGCCCGGCGCCTGAGCCCAGCGCCTGAGCGCCTGAGCCCAGCGCCTGAGCCCAGCGCCTGAGCGCAGAGCCCAGCACCTGAGCCCAGCACCTGAGCGCAGAGCCCAGCGCCTGAGCCCAGCGCCTGAGCGCAGAGCGCAGAGCCCAGCGCCTGAGCCCAGCGCCTGAGCGCAGAGCCCAGCGCCAGAGCCCAGCGCCTGAGCCCAGCGCCTGAGCGCAGAGCCCAGCGCCTGAGCCCAGAGCCCAGCGCCTGAGCGCAGAGCCCAGCGCCTGAGCCCAGAGCCCAGCGCCTGAGCCCAGAGCCCAGCGCCTGAGCACTGAGCCCAGCACCTGAGCCCAGCGCCTGAGCGCAGAGCCCAGCGCCTGAGCCCAGTGCCTGAGCTGAGCGCAGAGCCCAGCGCCTGAGCACAGAGCCCAGCGCCTGAGCGCAGAGCCCAGCGCCTGAGCGCAGAGCCCAGCGCCTGAGCGCAGCGCCTGAGCGCAGAGTCCAGCGCCTGAGCGCAGCGCGCCTGAGCGCAGAGCCCAGCGCCTGAGCGCAGAGCCCAGCGCCTGAGCGCAGAGCCAGCGCCTGAGCGCAGAGCCCAGTGCCTGAGCGCAGAGCCCTGCGCCTGAGCGCAGAGCCCTGCGCCTGAGCGCAGAGCCCAGCGCCCAGCGCCTGAGCCCAATACCTGAACACAGCCCAGCGCCAA
>RXON01000913.1:0-80735 GCA_009667805.1 Leptobrachium leishanense | reverse complement strand
AAAACATCATGGGTTGTGGGTAGATGAGGATCGTACCCTAATGTGTATTGGCTTGCCATACTAACGACCATTGCACATGCTGCCAGGGCATGCAAACAGGCCGGCATCCCTTGTATCGTTACTGGCAGAATCTTTGAAAAAAAATATATATTACGGGGCTCAACCGGCCCCCATGTTCTTGCGTTCAGTACCCCGGCCATGGTTTTACACTTGTCCCTTGCAAACAGATGAAATGAAAGTACATAATCAGGGAGGCCAAGCCGGGGCTTATTAACATCATTGCATTCTGAGAACCTTAAAGGCATTTAACATTTCATTAGACCATGTTATCATATTGGATTGACCCAACAGGGGTGGCTTGTCTCAGAATGTTATCATAATAGGAGCAGTCAGGGATCCACTGTCTGCAATAGTTTATCATGTCAGAATGACAACATGTCCTTCTTAGTTTTCGGGTTGACCAGGCCCGTGACAGACTGGACTCTCTTCTGACTGATGCTCCGTTCCCCCTGTCTGAGAACAAACCCTAAATATTCAACTTGCATTTGACACCACTGAACATTTCATTTTAAGGGAAACCTTGTACCCACATTCCTGTAACCAACGAGGAAGTGATTTACCATCCTCCCGGCAGGCCTCCTCTGATGAACTGCATACGAGGAGATCATCCACGTATTGCAGCAGGACAGAACCATGGCTGGGGTGCCAGAATTTCAGAGTGGCCTGCAGTACAATACTGTAGACCACTGGGGCATCAATGTACACCTGAGATAACCTTTTCCATGTAAATTGGGTGCCTTCAAATGTGAATGCGAACAGCAATGCCGTTTCCAGATGTACAGGGATGCTAAAAAATGCATTCTTCAGGTCAATTACAGAAAAATGTGTATGTGTCGCTGATATTGATGACAGAAGTGACGTGACATCTGGACAATTGGCGCAATTAGAATCACTAGGGAATTAACTGCGCGCAAGTCTTGAACGAACCTGACAGTCCCGTCAGCTTTGTTCACGGGGTTAATTGGGGTACTGAAGGGGAAGACTACAGGTTCCAGGATACCATCCTGTAGAAACTGGTCAATCATAGACGTAGTCCGTCCTCTTTCTCTTTTTGACAATGTTTAAAAATTCTATTAATATCTTCTATTCTATCGCCTTTTTAAGTAACTTATTCCCCACGGTCATAAATGGAAAATGGGTTTTGTTGGTGTTATTCTCATATCTTAAGGCTTATTAATGGCGATCCTTTGTTATATGCGAGTGGCCATAATAACGAAAGGCAGTATATATTCTTCTGCTTTTTTTTTTTCTATTTTCTCTTTTACTTCCTCTTTTTCTTCTGCTCTTATCTCGTCTATCATTTTTATGTCCCTAGTATCTTCTATTTGTGGTTTACTAGGGGCTGACGATGTACATTCGATTGCTGCAACAGCACGAGTATTTCGGTGTCTTGGAAACCAGCAAGTGAAGGATACATTGTGTATTTGTAAGAGGGAGGGGACGAGGGGCCCAGTCCGCTCGTGGGACTTCCTGTTTTCTCCGTAATATGCTTAATTCTATTTGATGTAATCTGGCGCTGTCAGAGGACAATGGGTCCCTCTTCTACATTGTTTCACCATTAATCATTGTCCCCCCTCCCTAATTTCATATATGTCATATCCCATGAGGGTCTCCTGCATAGTGGGGCCATGCCTCGGTGTCACCAAGACATAAGCCCTTTCACTATATCCATATAGAATGGGCTGTGGTCTCCCTGTCTGAGGAAAGGATCACAACTCCCACTGCTTCTGTCCATCCCGCCATACTATCTATCCATGGGTTAATTAAATAGCAATCTGTGCCCCCTACTCGTGCTACATAATCTTTACAAAACTCTCCTATTTTCAGTAAGGGATATTCTTTAACCTTGCTACTTTAAATACCCATGGCTAGTTGTACAATTGAATAATCAGGCAGGTAAAATAGAGAAAGAAAGAAAAAAGAGAGGCTCTTCACAGTGCTCGAAAAGAAAAACAATTTAAATTCTTACTATATATATATATCTATATCTCTATGCTACATGGATCAACAAAAGATGAGCTAATTTAAGGATAAGTAATAAAAACTTATTTAGTGAATCCTCCCCTAATCTCGAGAATCAAACTTCTAATCTTTTACTTTTATTTTGTAGTTATATAATTCCTTCATATCATAAACAAAAATTTAGAAACCACAATCCAATAGTATATAAAAACTAGCTTCACAATATATATATCTCCGGTTAGTAACTGCATACATGACCAACATCATCCACCCCATCAGTCAGCAACTAACACACAAATGGCCAACAAACACCTCTGCTTAATACAACATACACCTCACAGCAAACAATGTCCAACCAGTCAGCTCTTATATATATACATATATATATACACAGTACCATCAGTATACAAAGGGGCAAAAGTCTGCATACTTTACAGATTTTCCTGCCACCCAATTAACTTATCACTCTAATAATATATACTTTAACAATATATACATATATATATATACATATACATAACGACTTTTCCGCCTCACCTTGCGGATTGTTCGTTATTTTAACTTATAACTCTATTATCACAACTGATGGACGTCTGTTTTACCTTACAGATCGTTCAGCAGTGAATCTTAACACTCTATTATTCTTACACTCTATTATTCTTACACTCTATTATTCTTACACTCTAATATTCTTACACTCTAATATTCTTACACTCTATTATTCTTATACTTTAATATTCTTATACTCTATACATTTTATGAGGGTTAACGCAAGGTGTGATCAATTGGACATATAATGTCCCTTCTATTGAGTGTGGTCCCTGACCCACTCCATCTTTAAATAAACGGCCCGTGGCAACGTTTTCTTTTAATTTGTATCCCTGATACACTATAGGACATGGACAACTAACTTTAGTTCGAGATAAACGCTGTCATTGCCCTCGTCCAGACAAGACAATATACTCACCAGGACGAGGGGTGACTGTTCATTTCAGCAGTACCTCCAGATTGAAGAGAATAATGGTCTCCAATTGTCCGTCCTTAACCCCTAAGACCCTGTCTTAGGCACACCTTGAGTTAACTCTCATTCTGCGCAGGAGAGCGAGAAATCAAAACACACGAGGCATGTAATTTTGTCTGGCATCTCTCTCTCTCTGCCTTCCAACGGTTCTTGACACTTATTTATACCCTGTGTCAAGGCGTTGGCTCTTTATTTCATTAGTTAACATTTCAAAACATAACATAGTTCATTGGCCAGTTTCAATACAGGTCTGGTGACACATTTCTAGACAGTCCCGTGGCCTCGGCATGTGATTTCTTGAGACATGCTATCTCTTGAGAAATGCTAGCCATCAGCACTTCTTCAGACATTTCTAAAGAACATTTCTAAAGACCAGTATCTAAAGACATTTCAAAAGATCAGTATCTAAAGACATTTCAAAAAAACATTTCTAAACATCTTGAGAAATGAGCCCCAGTCCTAATATACTGCTGATTATCAATTTATCTTAAATTAATTCTTATATTTTAAACCTTAATTTATCTATTAATATTATAATTCCTGGGGTGTTATTTAACTACTTATAGGGTCCTTCTTATAGGTCAGCAGATAGTGGTCTGAGGATTCCTTTTCCTTCAACTACTTATAGGGTCCTTCTTATAGGTTAGCAGATGGTGGTCTGAGGATTCCTTTTCCTTCGGGTTCTCTAAATTGGCAAGTTTGCTGCCTGGGCAGAACAACAGCCCCATCGCAGCATCACAATGCTGTGACGGACACCGGGAGTAGATTCACTTAGAGGGTTATTCAGAGAGCGGTGAAAAGCAGGAGAATGACTGGAGAATGGAAAATTCTAGTGAAAATACCTGATTTGGAAAGTGAGATGAATGGGAGATTTTTTCTGGTTTGGCTATTTTGACCTAGAATTTTCCATTCTCCAGTAATTCTCCTGCTTTTCACGCTCTCTGAATAACCCTATTTAGTTAATGTACCTACTGAACAAGCTGTTCCTGGTCATATCTCAGGGCGGTTTCTTTGGGTGTTTTTTTTACGCATCTACCTCTGCTGTAATTTATTGATTTTTTTATTGATAAAGGATTTTTACCAGGAAGGATACATAGAGATTTCTCTCGTTTTCAAGTATGTCCTGGGTTCAAGAACATTGAATTGTTACAGAAATACAAAGCTTTACAAGTACTTATATAGCGCCAACAGATTCCATAGCGCAGAGAATTATTATACAATGTTAATATTGCTGCTATTATTATTATATTGTGAAGGATAGTAGCTGAAGGAAAAGGAATCCTCAGACCACCATCTGCTGACCTATAAGAAGGACCCTATAAGTAGTTAAATAACACCCCAGGAATTAAAATATAAGAAATAGTTTTAAGATAAATTGATAATCAGCAGTATTCATTTGGGCTCATTTCTCAAGATGTTTAGAAATGTTTTTTGAAATGTCTTTAGAAATGTTCTTTAGAAATGTCTGAAGAAATGAACTGATGGCTAGCATTTCTCAAGAGATAGCATGTCACAAGAAATCACATGCCTCGGCCACGGGACTGTCCAGAAATGTGTCACCAGACCTGTATTGAAACTAGCCAATGAACGATGTTATGTTTTGAAATGTTAACTGATGAAATAAAGAGCCAACACCTTGACACAGGTATAAATGAGTGTCAAGAACCGTTGGAAGGCAGAGAGAGGGATGCCAGACAAAAATATGCCTCGTGTGTTTTGATTTCTCTCTCTCTCCTGCGCAGAATGAGAGTTAACTCAAGGTGTGCCTAAGACAGGGTCTTAGGGGTTAAGGACGGACAATTGGAGACCATTTTTCTCTTCAATCTGGAGGTACTGCTGAAATGAACAGTCACCCCTCGTCCTGGTAGTATATTGTCTTGTCTGGACGAGGGCAATGACAGCGTTTATCTCGAACTAAAGTTAGTTGTCCATGTCCTATAGTGTATCAGGGATACAAATTAAAAGAAAACGTTGCCACGGGCCGTTTATTTAAAGATGGAGTGGGTCAGGGACCACACTCAATAGAAGGGACATTATATGTCCAATTGATCACACCTTGCGTTAACCCTCATAAAATGTATAGAGTATAAGAATATTACAGTATAAGAATATTACAGTATAAGAATATTACAGTATAAGAATATTAGAGTGTTAAAGATTCACTGCTGAACGATCTGTAAGGTAAGACAGACGTCCCTCAGTTGTGATAATAGAGTTATAAGTTAAAATAACGAACAATCCGCAAGGTGAGGCGGAAAAGTCGTTATGTATATGTATATATATATGTATATATGTTAAAGTATATATTATTAGAGTGATAAGTTAATTGGGTGGCAGGAAAATCTGTAAAGTATGCAGACTTTTGCCCCTTTGTATACTGATGGTACTGTGTATATATATATATATATATATATATATATATATATATAAGAGCTGACTGGTTGGACATTGTTTGCTGTGAGGTGTATGTTGTATTAAGCAGAGGTGTTTGTTGGCCATTTGTGTGTTAGTTGCTGACTGATGGGGTGGATGATGTTGGTCATGTATGCAGTTACTAACCGGAGATACATATATTGTGAAGCTAGTTTTTATATACTATTGGATTGTGGTTTATAAGTTTTTGTTTATGATATGAAGGAATTATATAACTACAAAATAAAAGTAAAAGATTAGAAGTTTGATTCTCGAGATTAGGGGAGGATTCACTAAATAAGTTTTTATTACTTATCCTTAAATTAGCTCATTTTTTGTTGATCCATGTAGCATAGAGATAATATATTAGTAAGAATTTAAATTGTTTTTCTTTTCGAGCACTGTGAAGAGCCTCTCTTTTCTTTCTTTCTCTATTTTACCTGCCTGATTATTCAATTGTACAACTAGCCATGGGTATTTAAAGTAGCAAGGTTAAAGAATATCCCTTACTGAAAATAGGAGAGTTTTGTAAAGATTATGTAGCACGAGTAGGGGGCACAGATTGCTATTTAATTAACCCATGGATAGATAATCTGGCGGGATGGACAGAAGCAGTGGGAGTTGTGATCCTTTCCTCAGACTGCATAAAATAGAACAGAGTATACCACGGAATAAACAGGAAGTCCCAAGAGCGGACCCTGGGCCTCGCCCCCACCCTCTTACAAATACACAATGTATCCTTCACTTGCTGGTTTCCAAGACACCGAAATACTCGGTGCTGTTGCAGCAATCGAATGTACATCGTCAGCCCCTAGTAAACCACAAATAGAAGATACTAGGGACATAAAAATGATAGACGAGATAAGAGTAGAAGAAAAAGAGGAAGTAAAAGAGAAAATAGAAAAAAAAAAAAAAAAAGCAGGAGAATATATACTGTCTTTCGTTATTATGGCCACTCGCATATAACAAAGGATCGCCATTAATAAGCCCTTAAGATATGAGAATAACTCCAACAAAACCCATTTTCCATTTATGACCGTGGGGAATAAGTTACTTAAAAAGGCGATAGGGATAGAAGATATTAATAGAATTTTTAAACATTGTCAAAAAGAGAAAGAGGACGGACTATGTCCTATGATTGACCAGTTTCTACAGGATGGTATCCTGGAACCTGTAGTCTTCCCCTTCAGTACCCCAATTAACCCCGTGAACAAAGCTGACGGGACTGTCAGGTTCGTTCAAGACTTGCGCGCAGTTAATTCCCTAGTGATTCTAATTGCGCCAATTGTCCCAGATGTCACGTCACTTCTGTCATCAATATCAGCGACACATACACATTTTTCTGTAATTGACCTGAAGAATGCATTTTTTTATTTTTTAGCATCCCTGTACATCTGGAAACGGCATTGCTGTTCGCATTCACATTTGAAGGCACCCAATTTACATGGAAAAGGTTATCTCAGGGGTACATTGATGCCCCAGTGGTCTACAGTATTGTACTGCAGGCCACTCTGAAATTCTGGCACCCCAGCCATGGTTCTGTCCTGCTGCAATACGTGGATGATCTCCTCGTATGCAGTCCATCAGAGGAGGCCTGCCGGGAGGATGGTAAATCACTTCCTCGTTGGTTACAGGAATGTGGGTACAAGGTTTCCCTTAAAAAAAAAAAAATGCAGTGGTGTCAAACGCAAGTTGAATATTAGGGTTTGTTCTCAGACAGGGGAACGGAGCATCAGTCAGAAGAGAGTCCAGTCTGTCACGGGCCTGGTCAACCCGAAAACTAAGAAGGACATGTTGTCATTCTTAGACATGATAAACTATTGCAGACAGTGGATCCCTGACTGCTCCTATTATGATAACATTCTGAGACAAGCCACCCTGTTGGGTCAATCCAATGTGATAATGTGGTCTAATGAAATGTTAAATGCTTTTAAGGTTCTCAGAAATGCAATGATGTTAATAAGCCCCGCGCTAGGCCTCCCTGATTATGTACTTTCATTTCATCTGTTTGCAAGGGACAATTGTACAACCAAGGCCGGGGTACTGACGCAAGAACATGGGGCCGGTTGAGCCCATAGCATTTTTTTTCAAAGATTTTGCCAGTAACGGTACAAGGGATGCCGGCCTGTTTGCGTGCCCTGGCAGCATGTGCAATGGCGTTAGTATGGCAAGCCAATACACATTAGGGTACGAAACGCACCTACACACACAACCATGATGTTTTATTTTTACTTAAGGGCATACATACACGGCACATGTCACAGCGCTTTAGTGGATATGAAGTCACACTGCTAAGCAACCCTGCACTGCACATAGAATACAGTTCAAGTGTCTCTGGTCCAGCACCAATCCTAAACGCTTTACTGGGTCTTAAGAATCCCTTAGATACCATCCCACTCGAACATGACTGTGCTCTCTCCATTGAGTCTGAAACTGCACCCCGCACTGATCTCATGTCAACACCTGTTCCGGACGCAGATGTCGTCTTTGTTGACGGCTCCTGTACCCGCCCCAATGACAACACTTATTATGCAGGCTATGCAGTAGGTTCAACTCCCTGACACTGTTCTAGAGTCAGGGCCTGTACCCTACCAGTCTGCCCAGGTAGCAGAACTGATTGCATTAACACGAGCATGCAGGCTCTATGCGGGTAGACCTGTCACGATATACACTGACTCCAAATATGCTTATGGTGTGGTCCATGACCATGGGACGATATGGAAAAGAGGGGATTTGTGGCCGCAGATGGCAAGAAGATTTCCCATTCGACCCTGGTCACGGACCTCCTAGCAAGCATTCTTATGCCCTCTCAGATAGCGGTGTTACATTGTAGAGCACACACCAGAGCGTCAGATCCTATTCCAAAAGGGAATCATCTGGCTGACCAAGCAGCTAAACGAGCAGCACAACAGGACATAGCTAAACTAGTAATGCCGGGTTTTGCGACCTCCCACAATGGATAGGGACCAATTTTTTGTACTTTAAAATATGCAACCACAGAAGAGCTAAAGAATTGGAAATTGGTACTCCCCATCATTCTGGCTGAAATCAGAATGGCGGTTAATAGGAACACAGGCTACTCCCCCTTCGAGATACTTATGGGCAGACCCTTTCCATTACCATGGTCTACAGGTAGGCTAACAGTGGAGACAGGGGACTTAGAGCAGATAAGGGATGAATATGTTAGGCAGCTGATCTCAACCCTCGAGACAACCAGAGACCACGGTAGTAGCCGTAACCCGCACAGCTATACTGACAGAGGACAGCCCAGTCTGGATTCAACAAGGGACCCTCTCGAGTCAAGCGGATTCAACAAGGGACCCTCTCGAGTCAAGCGGATTCAACAAAGGACTCAACAAGGGGTACTAACGGGGGCAGCTAATAGCCTTGGCCTCCATCAGGAAGAGGACCCGGACCAAGAGACACTCACGAGGGCAGAAAGCCCTGGCTTCCAACAAAGAGAAGATGACAACCAATGATCCTTTTCGAAGAGTATGGAGACGCATGTGGGGGAAGAAAAAGACTGAAATAATATGTTTACCCCCCCCCCCCCCCTTCGGAACATATGTCACAACCCCTATTGTCCACACCCCCTACCAGAAAGAACCCCAACCCAAACCATCACTGTCTGGCCACTGTTGTTTTTTTTATTGTCCACCATTACTGTACAAGGCAACTGTATATATATGTGTAACCGATGAGTACTGGGGACATAATTGTGATTATTGGGGCGCAGTGGGGTGGGACACGGGCAATATGGGATATGGTACCTCTGATGCCGTAGTTAACAGATGGGGATATAAACCAGATAGCGCCGCACGACGACGCAGTTCCGAGGGACAAAGCCTATTAAATCGTATGACTTTGATTGGGAGAGGTGGGTGGCGGTGCTCAATCAGAAGCGGAGCTCAGACAGTACAATTGACGCTAACTATACAACACCCTTCCCAGGCCGACACGGGTGTCTATGTAATGGGAATATACGCAACCGCCACAACCAAATTCCCTCGATACAAGTTCAAACTCCAAGATATGGCCACTTATAAGAAGGAAGAGAACCCATTCCTACCCAGGAAATATGGAGAGGTAGGGAGACCTCCTCCTCTCCTACCTAACACCAAATCAATAGCCAATCTCACCAATGAAGACAGCATAGTAATGGAAACAGGATTTTCAGATGTAAATGTTTGGCTAGAATGGGTAAAATTTAGTGCCCTAAACAATAACCGTACAAATTGTTATGTGTGTGGTGCTGCTAGGCCACATCTAGGCACCGTACTTTTTAATATTCCGCAAGATGAAGAAGAATGTTTTCTTAGTTTATATACTAACACCACTGATAGCCAGAGTTTATGTGAATATTGGAAGAATAGCTACCCCATATTAACACGCCTCCCACAACCAGGAGAAGGGATACATGTTTACCCAGGGAACTATACCTGCTATAGGTCAGTAGAAAAAGGTAGGAACCTCACCTTCTTCCCCGAGGGTTATTGTGCCAATTATAGCAATATCAACAGTATTAAGTTACAGAATCAGGTTTTTCTGATTGGGGATCTCTACTGGATATGTGGAGACCTCAAGATTAGGGCGCGTCTGCCCCTTCAATGGTCAGGTGAATGTGCCCTAGCTAAGGCCATAATGGGATTTCATATTGTTTCGGATCCTGAGGAAATTCCAAATATTAGCTCACGTCGCAGGAAAAGGGAAGTCCCAAGCCACAAGGTAGTCTTGATCCGCATGTCTATATTGATGCTATAGGGGTACCAAGAGGGGTCCCTGATGAATTTAAAGCAAGGGATCAGGTAAAGGCAGGGTTTGAGTCATTCCTAGCACCTCTTGTTACTATTAATAAGAATATAGATTGGATTAACTATTTATATTATAACCAGCAGAGATTTGTTAATTATACTCGCGAAGCTTTACAGGGCCTCGCTGACCAACTACAATCCACATCCATTATGACGTTCCAGAACCAGGATGGCTCTGGACATGATATTGGCTGAAAAAGGTAGAGTAGGAAGATAAATAGGCACTGGGAGACTGCCATGTGTTACCAGTTCCGTGGCAGGTACAGCCCCCCCCCCCTGGTTCTATATTGATCCACATGGGTATTGAGGGTCTCGCTCCCCAACCCATACTAACTTACAGTAGATAGATGAAACAAAGAAAGAATCAAATAGTATGATCATACTATGATTCTAAGAGGGGATTGAAGGAAAAGGAATCCTCAGACCACCATCTGCTGACCTATAAGAAGGACCCTATAAGTAGTTAAATAACACCCCAGGAATTAAAATATAAGAAATAGTTTTAAGATAAATTGATAATCAGCAGTATTCATTTGGGGCTCATTTCTCAAGATGTTTAGAAATGTTTTTTTGAAATGTCTTTAGAAATGTTCTTTAGAAATGTCTGAAGAAATGAACTGATGGCTAGCATTTCTCAAGAGATAGCATGTCACAAGAAATCACATGCCTCGGGCCACGGGACTGTCCAGAAATGTGTCACCAGACCTGTATTGAAACTAGCCAATGAACGATGTTATGTTTTGAAATGTTAACTGATGAAATAAAGAGCCAACACCTTGACACAGGGTATAAATGAGTGTCAAGAACCGTTGGAAGGCAGAGAGAGGGATGCCAGACAAAAATATGCCTCGTGTGTTTTGATTTCTCTCTCTCTCCTGCGCAGAATGAGAGTTAACTCAAGGTGTGCCTAAGACAGGGTCTTAGGGGTTAAGGACGGACAATTGGAGACCATTTTTCTCTTCAGTAGCATAATATAATTAATATTAATGATTATGATCATGCTATAATTAATCACAATACAATTCTATAAGAGCTGTATAATAATTATGGCAGAGGTAGATAAAATTCGAGCAGAAACCAGCGTTCAGCATTATTGTTTATTGTTCGTTACATTAAAGTTGATAGCAAAGAAAAAAAAACTGAGAGGAGGTCACATGTTTAACGTTTCCTGCGGTCCTCCACTCTGCACTTCCTGTGGAGCTCCATTCTCCAGTCTGCAGCCACACCCTCTATGTTGTGACGTCATTGCGCATGCTCCGCACATTTTTCAGCGCTACCTTTAAACACACTTGTCGTTAGAGCAATAGTGTGACGTCACTGCGCATGCCCAGTGTGGAAGATTGCTGATTTTGTATTCCGCGGCGGATGCTGTGAACAGCTGAGCCGCGTCACTTCCGGTAACGCGCTTCTATAAACAGCTGGGTCTGGGTCCTTGCGGTATTTGCCCGGGGGTCTGGTCCCTTGCGGTCTGGGCCCTTGCGGTCTGGGCCCAGGGGTCTGGTCCCTTGCGGTCTGGGCCCTTGCGGTCTGGGCCCTTGCGGTCTGGGCCCAGGGGTCTGGGCCCTTGCGGTCTGGGCCCAGGGGTCTGGGCCCTTGCGGTCTGGGCCCAGGGGTCTGGGCCCTTGCGGTCTGGGCCCTTGCGGTCTGGGCCCTTGCGGTCTGGGCCCAGGGCAGACCTCCCTGGGCGCGCGCGCGCGCAGCCAGACCTCCCTGGGCGCGCGCGCGCGCAGCCAGACCTCCCTGCGCGCGCGCAGCCAGACCTCCCTGCGCGCGCGCGCAGCCAGACCTCCCTGCGCGCGCGCGCGCGCCGCGCAGCCAGACCTCCCTGCGCGCGCGCGCGCAGCCAGACCTCCCTGCGCGCGCGCGCGCAGCCAGACCTCCCTGCGCGCGCGCGCGCGCAGCCAGACCTCCCTGCGCGCGCGCGCGCGCGCGCGCGCGCGCACGCACGCAGCCAGACCTCCCTGCGCGCGCGCGCGCGCAGCCAGACCTCCCTGCGCGCGCGCGCGCAGCCAGACCTCCCTGCGCGCGCGCAGCCAGACTCCCTGCGCGCGCGCAGCCAGACCTCCTGCGCGCGCGCAGCCAGACCTCCCTGCGCGCGCGCGCGCAGCCAGACCTCCCTGCGCGCGCGCGCGCGCAGCCAGACCTCCCTGCGCGCGCGCGCAGCGCGCAGCCAGACCTCCCTGCGCGCGCGCGCGCAGCCAGACCTCCCTGCGCGCGCGCGCGCGCGCAGCCAGACCTCCTGCGCGCGCGCGCCGCGCAGCCAGACCTCCCTGCGCGCGCGCGCGCGCAGCCAGACCTCCCTGCGCGCAGCAGCCAGACCTCCCTGCGCGCGCAGCCAGACCTCCTGCGCGCGCAGCCAGACCTCCCTGCGCGCGGCGCGCAGCCAGACCTCCCTGCGCGCGCGCGCGCGCAGCCAGACCTCCCTGCGCGCGCGCGCAGCCAGACCTCCCTGCGCGCGCAGCCAGACCTCCCTGCGCGCGCGCAGCCAGACCTCCCTGCGCGCGCAGCCAGACCTCCCTGCGCGCGTGCGCGCAGCCAGACCTCCCTGCGCGCGTGCGCGCAGCCAGACCTCCCTGCGCGCGTGCGCGCAGCCAGACCTCCCTGCGCGCGTGCGCGCAGCTAGACCTCCCTGCGCGCGTGCGCGCAGCTAGACCTCCCTGCGCGCGTGCGCGCAGCTAGACCTCCCTGCGCGCTGCGCGCAGCTAGACCTCCCTGCGCGCGTGCGCGCAGCTAGACCTCCCTGCGCGCGTGCGCGCAGCTAGACCTCCCTGCGCGTGCGCGCAGCTAGACCTCCCTGCGCGCGCAGCCAGACTGTTTTCTGTGTTGGATGATTTTCGCTGATTATATTACTGTTTACGCGCTATGTCGTTTGTCTACTTAAGATTCCCGATGACTTTTCTTATGCGTGTGCAGTTAACAAGATGTGGCCCTGCGTGGCCAACCTTCTTGCTTTCACGATGACTTAATGTGGCCCTGCGAGGCCATTTCTCGTTTATGTCCTGCTGACTTTTTCATCAAATAAAAAATTTTGAATATTAAAAAAATTAAAAATATATTTAAAAAAAACAAAACAAAAAAAACAGCACGCTGTGCCCATTCGCGGACCATAGCTGGGTCGAGCGCACTGTTATTAGTTAGCTCTTCGTCCGCCATAATGAAGATAAGGGAAAGGGGACCGGAGACGTCCAGAAGCTTATCCTGGGCGACCCAGAGACCCTGTTCCAAACCTCGAAGAGGGTCCCTGCCAGCCTTTCCCATGAAGGTGACGAAATCCTTGTCGATTCAGGGGTAAGGGACACCTTGTCAGGTAAAGTCGGGCGAGGGCATCCGGCCCGCAAGCGCACCCTATCAGCCTTATCTAGGGTGCAGCGCAGCCAAAAATGCAAAAACTCCGCTATGTGGTCCGGCGGTAGCCAAGCGGAAGACCTGGGGTGCGTAGTGGTGCGCGGATCAAAGAAGGGTATGCCTCGAGCATCGAGGATCTGCAATGGGGTGTCTGCGGACGCCAGGGAGCGTGACGGTGCAGGTGTGGCAGAAAGGGGCACAATCGCCATAGCGTCAGAACGGGGCTCACCCGTTGAGTTTGGAGTAGCCGGCGGGTCACCGGCGGACTCTACCTCCTCCTCTTCAGGATAGTCAGTCTGGTAATCATCCAGGTCATAGACTTCCTAACCCTTAGGGTCCAAAACGCAGGAGGATTTTTTAGCGGGCCCCTTGCCAGCAGATTCTGACTGGCC
The DNA here is from genome assembly GCA_009667805.1 of Leptobrachium leishanense. NCBI lineage: Eukaryota > Metazoa > Chordata > Amphibia > Anura > Megophryidae > Leptobrachium > Leptobrachium leishanense. The sequence continues at coordinate 66,732 of RXON01000913.1, read as the reverse complement.
TTTCCAGGGTCTTTTGCGCGATGGCTCGGCAGAGTCGGACTGATCCGAGTGTGAGCCTTCAGAATAAGCCGGTGACTGGGCCCTATAGAGAACCGGGGGTTCTTGCTGGGGGGGGGGCGGGGGAAGAGCCGCTAGCACTATAGGCAAAGTTTTTGATATTGCAGCCAGAAGCCATGCCTGCAGTTTCCCTCTGGTTAGAGGGGAGCTGTGGAGGATCCATAAAAAAGAACGGGGCTCACCCGTATGGGAATATATATATAAATATGTTTATTGTGAGGGTGAAAACCAATTAGCGGGGCTCACCCGCCGCTTTGCGCAGGCTTTTTTACAAAACCAGTAGGAGGTATAAAAAAACTAATGTCTACGTGTAATGATTCTCACCTCTAAATGACCTGTGTTCTCAAACGCCGGTAAACAGGTGTTAGTGTTTGGAAATAACATGTGCTTTTAATTAGTCTGGTCTAATAAATTTGATACATTGTAGACTGAGGGTGTCTGGAGGTGACTCCTAAACATGTATCAAACAGCGCCTGTGCTTCTGAGAAGTGTTCATTTCTCTACTAAATGTTCCTCTGATGGGCTGTTTAACCCCTTAACCCTGCATTTCACTGCTGTGTGCTCAGCTCATTTTTACTGCTTTCGCTCATCATGTTTAAACGTGATTTGAAGCCACATTTTATTAAATGACCCAGACATATTAGATATCTTTCTTTCCGGCAGACTCGGCAGATTCATAATATATAATTTTTATATGTATATGTCATGTCCTGCCTGTATATTATGACAAGAAATGCAATAAAAATTAAATTTTTAATCATCTGCAGTGTGTAAAGTGGTTTTTTCCCCACATTTTTGCACATGAGCGTTTGCGGTCATGTTTTCAATGGGGTGCGCTTGTACAAAAATTAGAAATGGGGACTGGTTACATTTTGTGGGGGGAATTACGTGATTTTTAGCAAACGCACCCCACAGAAAAAAATCATTAGTGCAGCATCATTGTTCACATAATTGAAATGTGAACAATATTGCTGCATTAATAAAAATAACAAAAAAATACATTTATTTTTTTTACTTACTTTATACCTGGTCATGTTGTACATCATCCGAAAGGCTATGCTCAGGCCTTTCGATTGACACCCTCCATGACCCCCTAGCTGCCACAGTTCTGGAGATATCAGAGGTTCAAATGAAGCCCCTATCTCCACCAGGGGATTCCGGGCAGCTAGGGGTTCCCCGGCTATTTGACGTCATCACGCTATGCGTGAGGACGTCAGGCAGTGAGGGGGGACCCGGGGGTGGAGCCACCATTCAAGATGGTGGCCCCCATCGGAGCTAGGCCGCACTTCGGCGCCGCAAGGCATCTCTATACACAGCCCCATCAGCATCTCTATACACAACCTCACACCATCTCTATACACAGCCACACAGCATCTCTATACACAGCCTCAGAGCATCTCTATACACAACCTCACACCATCTCTATACAAAGCCACACACCATCTCTATACAAAGCCACACAGCATCTCTATACACAGCCTCACAGCATCTCTATACACAGCCTCACAGCATCTCTATACACAACCTCACACCATCTCTATACAAAGCCACACAGCATCTCTACACACAACCCCATCAGCATCTCTAAACACAAACAGCATCTCTATACACAGCCCCATCAGCATCGCTATACACAGCATCTCTATACACAACCCCATCAGCATCTCTATACACAGCCTCACAGCATCTCTATACACAGCCTCACAGCATCTCTATACACAGCCTCACAGCATCTCTATACACAGCCTCACAGCATCTCTATACACAGCCTCACAGCATCTCTATACACAGCCTCACAGCATCTCTATACACAGCCTCACAGCATCTCTATACACAGCCTCACAGCATCTCTATACACAGCCTCACAGCATCTCTATACACAGCCTCACAGCATCTCTATACACAGCCTCATCAGCATCTCTATACACAGCCCCACAGCATCTCTATACACAGCCTCACAGCATCTCTATACACAAGCCCACAGCATCTCTATACACAGCCTCACAGCATCTCTATACACAGCCTCACAGCATCTCTATACACAGCCTCACAGCATCTCTATACACAAGCCTCACAGCATCTCTATACACTCACAGCATCTCAATACACAACCCCATCAGCATCTCTATACACAGCCTCACAGCATCTATATACAGCCTCACAGCATCTCTATACACAGCCTCACAGCATCTCTATACACAGCCTCACAGCATCTCTATACACAGCCTCACAGCATCTCTATACACAGCCTCACAGCATCTCTATACACTCACAGCATCTCAATACACAACCCCATCAGCATCTCTATACACAGCCTCACAGCATATCTATATACAGCCTCACAGCATCTCTATATACAGCCTCACAGCATCTCTATATACAGCCTCACAGCATCTCTATATACAGCCTCACAGCATCTCTATACACAGCCTCACAGCATCTCTATACACAGCCTCAGAGCATCTCTATACACAGCCTCGCAGCATCTCTATACCCAGCCTCGCAGCATCTCTATACACAACCTCGCAGCATCTCTATACACAACCTCACAGCATCTCTATACACAAGCCCACAGCATCTCTATACACAGCCTCACAGCATCTCTATACACAACCTCACAGCATCTCTATACACAGCCTTGCAGCATCTCTATACACAGCCTCGCAGCATCTCTATACACAGCCTCTCTATACACAGCCTCACAGCATCACTATACACAGCATCTCTATACACAGCATCTCTATACACAAACAGCGTCTCTACACACAGCCTCCTCACATCCTCAGCATACAGCGGTGAAGTGGAAATAGGCTGGAAGACGGCCGCCATTGTACACAGGAGACGGCCATCTTGTTCAGAATATTGGTTCACTTGTATATAACTAGACAGGTTTGTAGCTGAGACTAGAATGAGGTATACGTAGAAATTTAGGAATGCGTTTAGATTAGCAGAAAAGCAATTAAAGTCTTATGAAAGATCTTTGCTGTTTCTGGCATGGAGAAGTAGATATTCCAAGGTCGTTGGGCCCGTGAAAAGACGAAGGAGTATAGAAGACCGGGCCCCAGGCCATCTGAATAAACATAGCCGATAGGGAGGGAGGCACTCCCCGGAGAAAGACAGCACAAACAAATCACAGACTGTCAAACTAACGAGAAGTGTATCAATTTATAGTTATATGTGGAATGTTCTTTGTGTTCGAATTAATGATGGGAGGTATTAACCCACGTGGGGTGGAATAGAGTGTCATAGGGAGGTGGGCTAATGGGGATGTACCTAATTATGTATTTGGGGCATAAAACCTCATGTCTCTGTGTAATCGGGGCTCACTCTAAGCGATTCAATCCTGTGTGAGCACTTGTGTGACGACACAATAAACTCTTGCCTTTCCTGAAGAGACTCGTGTTTGGACAATCCTTGCTTGTGTCTGGTCCGGCGCCGTTAATGAAGTGAACCTGTCTGACTCCGGCTACATTTTCTGGGGTCTCGATAGCCGGGATAACGGGCCTTTTGCCAAGACACAGGCAACGGCTGCTGAACACAGTGCGGCGCTTGACTGCAGCAGTGCCAGAATCCCGATGGTGGGGGCGTCCGTTGAAGGTGAGCTGACATCTGCAGGCGCCAAGCAGGATTTCCTGTACAGTGGACCTCATCTCGTCCCAAACAGACCCCCCTGACCCGGGAAAACTGGGACACCAACGAGTCTGAGGAAACAGCAAGCAGCGCCGGCGATAGGTAACGTGTCTTCTATGTTTTGTATGTCTAAAGGAAATACCGGTATCTAAGGGAAACGTCCGACTGCGATAGACGGATAAGAGGATGCGATGGCCACCATCCTATTGGCATATCTTTCCCGCCGCTGGTAGCGCTGACATTGCTAAGGAGCCAGAGTGGCTAGCGGGCGTCTGGATTCGGGGGAATTGAATGCCAATCAAAGGGTAGTTCTGTATGAGAGGGAGAAGGTAGCTGCGTGGAGTTGCATAGTTCAGTGTTTGTAAATAGAGCTTCGCCACGTGGGTAAAAGGGAAAGGAAGAGGGATTTTTTTTTCTGTGACTGGGCTAAGAGCCTGAGTCAGTGCCTAGTGTGTACGCCGTATAGTGAAAAGGGCTTATAGTGAAGCCAGCGATAGCTACAGAGATAGACAAGGAACGAGGTGCACATAGCCACAAGCAGTCAAGAGTTAGAGTTCAAATTACGGGGTATAAGGAGCCACTAAGGAGGGAATACGCCCTCGGCTAATGGAAAGAGTTGAAGTGATATATGTTCTGTATTGTGCTGAAAGTATCTGATACGGAATGTGTTGTGAATGAATTGACTTGAGTGCTGTGAGTGAACGTGCGCCTACTCGCTCCACGAGGAAGCAAATACGAGATTTGACCCAGATAATTACGGTTTCGGCTCAGGCGACTGCAGTCGGCTACTGAAGGGGGAAGCGTATGTGGATGCGGATAAATTGTTGACTGAAGTATCAGACTGTAGATTTTAACTGTTGTTGAAATAAGATATTTGTATCGCAAAAAGTATTGTTTTCAGGAGTGACAATGGGTAACGGGTCATCTAAGCCCAAGAAGGTAAAGGAGGGTGAGATGCCCCTAGAATATATGGTGCGGAATTTCGAAGCATTATATAAAAACGTATGATTATGGTGTAGAATTGACAAAAGAGAAATTAAAAGTAATGTGTACAGTTGTGTGGCCGTTATTAGTCCCAGGATGGCCAGAGCAGGGGTCAATGGACCCGGAGTTAGTACAGAAGGTACATTCCCAAGTTACAGAGCAGTATGGACATCCTGAACAATACCCGTATATAGATATATGGAGATATTGCATTAAAAACCAGAGTCATTTTATTTATAATGATAGCGGGGAGGAATAAGAAACAGGACCCCCAAAATAAGGGAGATAGAGAGGCTCCACCAGAAAAGATTGAGATGCCCGATGGGAGCATATATAAATTAATTAATATTTCACGGAGTGAGATAGTTGCGGTGCTGTATAGTTTATATGTGTGGTTCAGACTGATTTTGTCCGATTGTGTTTTTAATTGATCATTAAACTGTTCAATTAAAAGTTGAGATTGAGCGTCGTCCCTGGTGTAATAGGCCCCCTCCTTTTTCTGACAGACTGTTTGCAAGAGAGAGGAGGAGGAGGGAGCAGTTTGTTTTTCTTTGCTCTCTGAAAGGTGGAAAAAATAACCCTTTGTGTACTTGTGCAGCGTACTATGTTTAGCTAATTTTAGTGTGTGTTACAATAGAATATTTGTCTGAAGTCGGTTGAGTGCAAGATATATGTTTATATTTTGTGTTGATATTATTCCGAAAGTTTAAGTTTAATAAGTATGTAATAGTATACAATATTGCCTACTAAAATATAAAAATTTATTAACAAACTAAATTGAAATATATGAAACGGTTAGAAAAATTAATTCGAGAAATAATTAAAGTAATTTTTCTTTACTGTTTTTACAAGGTATGTTTTTGTTTGATTTTTGATGGAATGATTTATTTTTATTGTTTTTTTTTCGATGTAGTATTAAGAGTCTGTTTTGGGCTATGGGAAAATATTTCTGAGAATATTATTTACACAATGTGTATATGTATATGCCCGAATGTCCCATCCAGCTCCTGGGGCGGGATATTTTTTGCAAATTGCAAGCCCAAATTATGTTTTTTTTTTTCCCGGGGTCACGTTCAATTAAACCTGCCGGAGGGTGGCAGTTTTGTTCGGTAGTATAATCCAGCCAGCCCGCACAACCCCCAATCTGTGAAAATCGCAGTAGTTATGCCGAGGGAAGAAGAATGGCGCACGGCACCTACTCTGTCTGCCACGCTGGATCCGCACGCACTACTCCTTGGAATTCCTGAGGTGGGGGGCGGAGGACAACCCGCCCAGATTAGTTGAATTAAAGTCCGGCGCAATACCGGTGGCTCTAAGACAATATTATATCCCAAAGAAAGCCAAGCAGAATATACAAATATATTTGCAGAGATTTAAAGACTACGGTATATTGAAATTCTGCGTGTCACCGTGGAACACACCATTGTTCCAGCAAGACAACTTTTTTTTTTTTTTTTTTTTCTCAGTGGGAGGTATCTACAATGGATGCGCGCTCAGCCAGGACCTCTTGTCCTTCCACGCTACAGTATGTTGATTAATTACACTGGTTTCCCCCACAGAAAAAGACTGTTTATCTGTCACAAAACTTTTGCTACATCTGCTAAGCCAAACAGGTTACAGAGTGTCTAAAAAAAAAGAAAGCACAAATATGTAAACAGAGTGTAAAATACCTGGGATTCCAGTTAACAGGTACCAAACGTGCACTAGGGGCAGAAAGGAAAGAAGCAATGTGCCGCATACCCCAACTAAAGACCAGGAGACAAGTCCGTGAATTCCTGGGAGCTGCAGGCTTCTGCCGCCTGTGGATCCCCAACTTCGCAGAAATTGCCAAGCCGCTTCATCAAGCAACCAAGGAAAGAGAATTAGACCCCTTTCATTGGGAAGAAGAGCAAACCGCAGCGTTTCTGAAATTAAAGACTCTGCTGATGGAAGCTCCTGCGCTGGGTCTGCCAGATCATAGCAAGCCTTTCCAGCTGTTCGTACATGAATATAACCAAACAGCAACAGGAGTATTGGTCCAGACCTTTGGCTCGTGGCTGAGGCCTGTGGCCTACCTCTCCAAGCAACTCGACCCTGTGGTCTGCGGCCTACCCCCATGCCTGAAAGCAGTGGCTGCCACCGCAATGCTGATAGCAGAAGCAGACAAGCTGACCCTTGGACAAGTTCTTTATGTCAAGGTGCCCCATGCTGTCAAGGCTCTGCTGGATGTCAAAGGAGGTTACTGGTTTAGCAACAGCCGGATGACGAAGTACCAAGCCATGATGTGTGAAAATCCACGGGTTCATTTGGACCTCATCGCTACTTTAAACCCTGCTACTTTACTGCCTGACTGTGAAGAGGATCCAAATTATGAATGCCTCCAAGTCATGGAAGAAGTGTTCAGTAGCAGGCCAGATTTGAAAGACGTACCCCTAGACAAATACGATCTACAGCTATATGGATGATGGGAAGGAAGTCTCCGGCTATGCAGTAGTCTCAACAGAAGAAGTTATCAAAGCAAAGCCACTGCCAGGCCATACATCGGCACAACTAGCTGAAATAACAGCCTTAACCAGAGCCCTTGAAATTTCTGAAGGCAAAAGAGTAAATATCTATATAGATTCCAAATACGCCTTTATGACAGTCTATGCACATGGCGCACTCTACAAAGAAAGAGGCCTACTCACGTCTTCAGGACAATAAATTAAATATGCTGCAGAAATCACGGCCCTCCTGGAAGCAGTGTGGAAACCAAGTGCTGTCAGCATCATGCACTGTCGAGGCCACCAAAAAGGCCGTGATGAAATTCCAAAAGGTAACAGACGCGCGGACCAACCCGCAAAAGCAGCTGCAAAACCGCCACCACCAACAGAAGCAGAAGCTCAAGCTAAAGTACTGATCTGCAAGCAAGAGCCTCAATCTTCCATGCCAAATTACGAGTTCTATATGAATTTAAAAAAAAAATTTGAACCCCACGGCGAGTTCATTGAAATAATATTGAACAAATGGCAAGATGATTATGAACTGTTAGAACTCAATTATGATTATATCCAATGGTTTTTCCAACTCGAACACAAGGCCGAAATTTCTACTCTACTCCCCTAAATCCGCAAGAGACATGTCTAATGGTTAACACCTCAGAAGTTCAGCAAAGACTGCGCAGAGTCTGCAAGATGAGGCTGAAATTCTTCGGCGTAAAAATAGTGGGGGAGGAGGAAGACAAAGAAATAACTGAAGTTGAACGAGCAGAAAATTGAAATTTCGCGTCACGTTTTGAAAATTTGACAATCAATTCTCACAATAATCTACGAATCACACGAATACTGCACAGTCTAGGAGAATTTATCTGGGGAAATTATGGAGAATTGGCACGATACAAACCAAAACCAGTGGTGGCTGCACTCCTACCGGCGCCACTGAGCGAATGGACATCTGTGTACTCAGAGAAAGAAAAGAAGTGGCTGACAGACGAACCCGGAGGGTATGGAGAAGATGGATGGTTCCAGATGGAGAACGGACTAATAGTCCTACCAGCAACACTGGCTCCTGAAATCGTAAGAGCACTTCACGCAAGTACCCATGGAGGAAGAGAAATGATGGAGCAACAGTTGGAGCCACATTTCTACGTACCAGGATTGTCAGCAATCTGCAAAGCAACAGCTCAGCAGTGTGTGTAACATGTGCCAAGAACAACCCGAGAACAGGCCCCAAAGTTCGGGAAAAGTTGAAAGAATGAACCGTACCCTAAAGACTTTGATGTCCAAACTGTGCCAAGAGACGTCACTAGGCTGGTTGGACTTACTGCCGATAGTCCTTTTGCACATTAGGTGCAGACCAACCCCCCAATTGAAGCTACGTCCATACGAACTTATGTTTGGACAGCCAACCCCTCTGATTAATGGACTAAGGGGGACCTTCGGGCATTGGGAGAAATTAAACTAAATGATCAGGTAGTAATGCTGGGTAAATCAATGCAGAAGTTAAATATTTGGGTGGGGGATAATATACCGTATTCTCTGTATCCTTCACTGTATAAGTATTGTCCGGGTGACTCAGTATGGGTAAAAGAGTGGAAAAATGATCCACTAGGTCCAAAATGGAGAGGGTTTTATTTTGTCCTGTTATCAACCCCTATAGCAGTAAAGGTTGCCGAGGTGGTCCCGTGGATATATCACTCCAGGGTAAAAGCAGCCGCAGCCAGTCCTGAACCAACATGGAAGGTTGTTACCAACGAGACCAACCCACTGAGGCTGAAGCTGACAAAGACCACAGCCATGAGCACCTAAATGATTCTAACCCAGATAATACAGAGGATCAACAAGTGGGTGTTTTGATGGGCACAGGTCCTGACCACCCGCCAACGGGGGATACCCACAGGGTGTTTTTTAGGGGCCCGGCCCCCACCCTTGATTATCCAGAAATGTTCTTTACTTTTGAAATTCCAGTGGGGAGGGATTGGGTTTATGTGACTGTAAAAAGAATTGCCCAAGGAATTCTGACACTCGGGGCATTTGTGGTGCTGATTTTATATTTTGCTAATTTGATTTATGGACTCTCGCGTGGAGTATGCTCTAATTGTACGGGCAATGTGGGGAAAGTGGATATTTCCCATATCTGGAATGGTACGCACCCGGTGATGGAGAACCGTACCATGTGGAGACAAAAACGAGAGGCGCTATCTGGAACCAACCCAAGAGGACACTTACTTGTGCAATTCAAATATGACTATGCTAAAAAGTCTGGGCAAACTGTATGCTGGGTGTGTAGTAGACTGCACCCAGAGACAATTCATATACCATTTGCCTCTGTTCCAATGAATTTGAGTATGTTTGTATCAGGGAAAAGACAGAATCAGTCAGTCCCGGGTACCCTATAATAGGACCAGTGTATCCACCAGAATGGTGTTTTCAACTAGGACCAGATAAAGAAACAAATAACGAGAGGGGTTATGTAACTCAAGTCAGTTCAACTGGACATTATACATTTACATATTCAAAACAGGACAAAAGGCGATTTATTTATACATACGATGCAGGCAACTCACTAGAGACCAAGAGGCGGTGATTGGGAATGTGACCAATGGGAGGCAGGGTGCAGTGGATATGATGAGACGGCTGAGACATTTTGCGATAGAGATATCAAAGGGAACACTACATTTATTGCTATTTATAGTGAAAGGAGGATACCAGGTGTGCTGTGAAAGGGTGTGTTACACATAGGTACCACCAACAATAACGGGAATGTGTTATTTGGCTAAGCTGGTCCCAATCCAGAAACTAAGGGGAGAAGACACAAACACAGACACAGAACTACACCCTAGGTACCCACTGGTGTTTGAAAGACCGAAGAGAGAATTGTTTGCGAAGATGGATCGAATATGGACATGGTTGCCAGTATGGACTGGATGGGGAGGAGAGATGATGAGGAGATTGAATAGCTATGTCAATCTGATGGATGAGATTCTGAATAGGACCAGTATGGATATCCAGCTGTTGAATCTGGAAATGCGTGAGTTATGAAAGGTGCAAATGATATATGAAATGGCGCTTGAGCAGATCAGTGCGGCCTTGAATGGATTGTGTGAAATGACAATGCACTATGAATGTTGCACCTTCATCAGAAACACTACACACGAAGTCCCAGACTATTACCAGGTAATTCAAGATCATCAGGAGAAGGTAGCACAGTTGCAGGGCACAGCCAGGAGGATTGCTGCCGAAGGCTGGAATCCGCTCCGGGGGTTTGGGGCAATGGGAGAATGGTTTGGTTCCATCTTGAGATTCATCTCAAAGATTGGATCCATGATACTCATGATAGTGGTGATCTTGATCATAGGGATACTGATATACCGCATAGGGCTATGCATATGGCCACTGTGCAAGTCAGCACTGATAATTCCACAGGGTATGTTCCCAGTGAAAGAAACCCCCCCTTTTTCAGTAGTTTCAGAATAGTGGAGTATAATGGCTACAAGTGCCAGGAAAAGATCCTGACACTTGAGCCAAGGGGGAATGAAGTGGAAATAGGCTGGAAGACGGCCGCCATTGTACACAGGCGGCCATCTTGTTCAGAATATTGGTTCACTTGTATATAACTAGACAGGTTTGTAGCTGAGACTAGAATGAGGTATACGTAGAAATTTAGGAATGCGTTTAGATTAGCAGAAAAGCAATTAAAGCTTATGAAAGATCTTTGCTGTTTCTGGCATGGAGAAGTAGATATTCCAAGGTCGTTGGGCCCGTGAAAAGACGAAGGAGTATAGAAGACCGGGCCCCAGGCCATCTGAATAAACATAGCCGATAGGGAGGGAGGCACTCCCCGGAGAAAGACAGCACAAACAAATCACAGACTGTCAAACTAACGAGAAGTGTATCAATTTATAGTTATATGTGGAATGTTCTTTGTGTTCGAATTAATGATGGGAGGTATTAACCCACGTGGGGTGGAATAGAGTGTCATAGGGAGGTGGGCTAATGGGGATGTACCTAATTATGTATTTGGGGCATAAAACCTCATGTCTCTGTGTAATCGGGGCTCACTCTAAGCGATTCAATCCTGTGTGAGCACTTGTGTGACGACACAATAAACTCTTGCCTTTCCTGAAGAGACTCGTGTTTGGACAATCCTTGCTTGTGTCTGGTCCGGCGCCGTTAATGAAGTGAACCTGTCTGACTCCGGCTACAGCGGGAGTAACTGAGGACGTGTCCCACACGTCGTCAACAGTGAAGGGGTTCAAAATTTCTTTTTTTTTAAACTTTGTCCTCGTTTCCTGTCCCCCAGGGCACTACCCGGACCCGGACATTGTTTTTTTTTTTTTTTAGTTTCAAAATATTTTTATTGAGAGGTGTTTACAACATAATCACTGTAACTAACATTCAACCATCGTATGAAATAATCTAGTATGATTGCAGCGGTATCTCTCAAACATTTTCGTAATGACATATAAACTATAATAAAATAACATAAAAATAAAAGAAATATATAAGAAAAAAAAAATGACCTAAAAAACAGGGAAGGGGATCTCAGGATCAGCAGGAGAAGGCAATTTCTCTGAGGCAGAGAGTGCACCAGGAGTTCTCCTTAAACCTCGCATGAAAGTGACCTAGAACCAGAATTCTATCAACAATGTTATCACAAGCCACACGCCTTGTAAATCTTATGAATGTCCCAGATAGCCCATGGGTCTTGTTTAGGGGGTGAAAACCCCACGCCGAGGTAGCTTTGGAGTCGAAGGAACGATATTGTGTTAGTAACGTAGCTATCTGTCTTTGTGTTGGGACAGCGGTCGATTTCCAGTTCCGGGCAATAAGCAACATTGTTGTAGAGACAATTATAAATAACATTTTGAGGTGTGATCGAGGAAGGTGAACCATTCCCAGCAATAAGATCTCCGGTGCGCACTGTATCTGACTGCCCAAGACTTCCGATGCAAGAAGAGATATATCTTTCCATAATGGTGCTATCAGTGGACAGTGCCACCAGATATGACCCATCGTACCCGGGGCAGACAAACATCTCCAGCAGACGTCTGAAGTGTTTGGGGCAAAACGGCTAATCCTTGAGAGCGTAAGATACCAACAGTATATAACTTCTCGTTGTGTTTCAATCAGCGTTGCACACCTTGAGGCTCCAGACGAAAACAAATGTGCCATGGCCCATTGCGAGGGGGTAAATTGCATAGAAAGGTCTTTTTCCCAAGTGTTGTGAAACTTCCACGATGTTATTCCAGTCGGGGTATTAAGCAATCGATAAAACAACGAGATGTGTTTTGTGGTGGTGTGCGGGTCTAGCCAAAATAGTTCAGTGTCCGAGAGGAGCGGCAATGTGGTACGTAAAGTAGATATTACTGCATTGGATTTAAAATAGGAATAGAGTTGCATGTATGACAAAAACATTGAGGATGGTATCTTAAATTTCGTTTGTAAAGTTTGGAAGGACAAGATGTCCGGCAGCGAAAACAGATGGTGTAGGTGCGTGACCCCAGATTGAATCCAGGGCCCTGCTCTAAAGTGAGGCAGCAAGTATGACATAGATGTGAGAGGTGTGGCCATGGATACTGGATTGTAGTTTTGAAATAAGTGGGCATAACGGTCCCACACCTTAACATACAAAATCGTGGAGGGTAGGATCTCCGGCAGACGTGGTCTCTTTGTACAAGGCACGAAAAATAGGTCGGCCAAAGTGTGTCCGGGAATAAAAGTATATTCCACTACCAGCCATTGAGGCATAGGGTGGGTGTGAACCAGTTCTGCTAGCGATGCAAACATGTGGCCCAATAATAGTTATGTATATGGGTAACGTTAAGCCTCCATCCTATGGCGGTAATACAATAGTGTTTTCGGTATCCTGGGCCTTTTAGGATTCCAAATATATCTCATTATGATAGATTGTAAGGTATCTAGGAAGGACGTGGGCAGCTGCAAGGGGAGAGTGCGAAAAACGTATAAAATTTTTGGCAACACCATCATCTTCACCGCCGCCATCCTGCCCAACCATGAGATCTCCCGAAGTCTCCAGTGATATAACTGTGATTTCACCTCTGACAGTAATCTATCATAATTATAATTAAACAGTCTTTCTGGAGTTCTAGCTATTTTAAGACCTAGGTACACAATATAATCAGTTCGCCAGTCAACCTATAACTGGCTCGAAGGGCTTCCAGGTGGTGATGGGATATATTAATCGGGAGTGCTTGGGTTTTTAATATGTTCACCAAATGATATGAAACCTGACTATACAAGTCTAGTTCTTGTTGAAGGGAAGGGAGAGAACGATCCGGGTCAGTCAAGGTTAAAAGGATATCGTCCGCGTATAGGTTGAGTTTATAAGTCACCGGGCCTGCCTGTATTCCACAAATGGAATCATTTTGTCGTATGGCCTGCGCCAAAGGCTCCAAAACCAGGGCATATAAAAGTGGGGATAGTGGGCATCCCTGTCTTGTCCCATTAGTGATTACAAATTCCTCCGACACAAACCCGCTGCAGAGTACCTTAGCAGAGGGAGAATCATACAGAGCCTGTATCGCAGTTATAAAGGAGGGTGGAAATCCGAACTTGTGTAAAACTCGATACAGAAAGTTCCAGTTAACCCTGTCAAAGGCTTTTTCTGCGTCCAATGACAGAATCAAGCTGGAAAAGTCCTCACGTCCCATCAGGCCAAGTAAATTAACCAGTTTTTTAGTGCTGTCAGCTCCCTGGCGCCTTGATGATAGGTAAATCCCATCACGATCAGGCAGTTATGAAAATATACAACATGAGTTTATGCTGATGCCTACAGTGAATTTTTGCTCTAATTAGCATTCTATGACCAAGCTGACGGTGTAGAAATGCATCTCACCTTAAAATCTGCAGCCACGTGTAAATGTGTTAAAGCACACCCAAGATAAGGGCGGAGGTTAGGAAAATAGGGAGTAAAAAAGTCCAGAAGCAAACAGATGTTAATTCCTGTTAGATAGTGAAACGTTAGGAAAACTTATGAAACTGCAGAAATGTTTATCTTTGTGTTACTCTGTATTTTAACTTTTAATGTGCTGCTGTGTTACTTCTCTGATAGGATATTGAAATGTCATGTAAATGTATATAAGCACATGTAACCAAACATACAACGGAGAACGAAGCGAAGGAAAACTTTGTGTCTTGTCATCATTTCCAGTTACTTCCTTCTCACTGGTCGACCAGGAGTTATTTTGTTACGGAGAGATAGTTTAGTTAGAGAATAGAAGATTACGGACACACATCAAACTGAGGCAGAATTTTACGGCTATCACTTGATATAAACCCCACCTGATCTAGACCTATTAGAGTGGGAAGAATATGTTGAAGTCGGTTGGCTAATATTTTGCTGAATATTTTAACATCTATATTAAGCAAAGAGATAGGGCGTAGGTTAGGACAACGGTCAGGAATTTTACCCGGTTTGGGCAAGGTAATAATGTGTGCTCTCAACATGTCTACTGGGAAGGAGCCACCCTCCCACGCTTCGTCAAAGCTCGCACTTAAATGTGGTACTAGTTGGGAAGCGAAGGTGGAGTAATACACCCCCGTCAGTCCGTCAGGGCCCGGGGCCTTACGTTTTGGGAGGTTTTTAATAGCCTTCAAAATGTCGTCTGTCATTATGGGTGAGGATAAACTTGCAATATGTGTCTGGGACAACGAAGGAAGATGAACCCGCTCCAAGTAGGTATCTATATCTGCCACTGTAGGGCAATGGACTGTATGTTTCGCATCCAAATTATATAGACTTTCATAATAGGTGGCAAATTCATTCGCTATAATTTTGGGGTCATAAATAAGTCCAGTGGGGGATTTAAGGGTAATTTGTTTACGGGGCGTGTTAACTGGTTGAAGTTTGCGAGCTAAGAATCTACCAGGTTTGTTTCGAAGAGCGTAATACATAGCATTGCGCTTGGTCAATGCCTTGAAATAGCTCTCCGCCTCCAAATCTCTCAACAGACCCATTGTGGAATCTATAGTTTCTATTATTTCTTGAGACGGGGCTGTTTTGTTGCGCGTGTCTAGGTCTTGTAATTTAGTAAGTAGGTCTAGTCTGCGTGATATATATTGCTTCCTAAGATGAGTCGCCCATTTTATACATTGCCCTCTTATTACAGCCTTATGGGCTTGCCAGATAGTAAGGCGGTTGACATCAGGCGTCACATTTTCTTTAAAATAGTTATCCAAGGCTGCCTGTATAGCTATTCGCGCCGGTTCATGAAGTAAAAGGTCATCTCGAAGTCGCCAAGGGGGCCTGGTATAAGTCTGATAAGCGTCGCCTAACGTCAATATCACTGGAGAATGGTCAGACCAAGTAAGGGGCAGTATAGTGCAGTCTATTGTATATGGAAGGGCTGAACCCGCTATCAGAAAATAATCTATTCTTGAGTAGCTATTGTGGACTCTGGATCGAAATGTATAATCCCGTTCGGTGAGGTGTAGGAGACGCCACGCATCGTAAAGATTATATCTATGTAACAATTGGCGAAATCTCTGGGAGGAGGTCCCTTTCTGACTACATGTAACCACGGACGAACGGTCTTTTAAGGGATCTAGTCCCATGTTTAAGTCTCCACAGATTACCAGAGTGCCCGATTGAATATCTGTTACCTTTTGCAAGACCTGGGACAGAAACTGAGATTGGGCAGCGTTGGGAGCATAAATGGACACCAGAGTATAAATTCTCGAGTTTATCGTGCAGACTAATATTATGTAACGACCTTTCGGGTCTTTAAGGATACGGTGCATTTGGAATGCCACTCTATTGTGAATCAACAGGGTGACCCCTCTTGCTTTAGTTTTGAACGTGGAGTGATACTGTGTTAGGTATTGGGGGGTATATAGCTTGGGATGATCCAGACGGCGAAAATGCGTCTCTTGAAGACATACAATATCTGCATCATGAGCTCGGAGATCTCGATATAAAGAGTGCCTTTTTACGGGCATATTTAAGCCCTTAACATTAAAGGTTAATACTTTCATAGATTTTCCATTAAGTGCGTCATGGAACGGGGATTGACTAGGCCAGGGGGCTTCGTATTTATGGGGCATTGCAACGTATGGGCGGGATAAAAGAACCAGTCACATTGAAAACATAAGTCCTGAGATTGAAAAAGGGAGCAAAAACAAATAAATAACATTCCAAGAATAAAGAACAACCATCGTGTTGTACCATTGTAGCTCAGAAACAAAGAACAAGTAAACAAAACATTATATACAAACCCAGAAGGGTACATCTCCTGTGAAAAGTCCCGAAATTCGGGTACACTTCTCAGACTCCTCAGTCGAGGAGGGAGAGTTGGGTACGGAGGGCCAGACCCGCACACTGCACACCAAGCGGTCCCCTTGGCATTTTGGCCCACTCACCAACCCGGGGGGAGGGGGGTTGAATGGTCCTCTGGCAGGTAAAGCAACGGAGTCTCGGAGATCTTGCAGAGACCAGGTAAAATATTATTGGAGGAGCCAGACATTGGAATTCGGAAAGGGGCAACATGACCCAGGATCAACAAGTCAGCGTTTGTGCCACTCCGGATCCAACCGACGAGGCGCTGTTTGTCTCCTAGGCTGGGGAGGATGATCTCCAAAACCCCAGTCACGAAGCAGCTTGTCACCTTCCTCCACAGAAACCGCCACATGGACAGTGCCATTGCGTGAGATCAGCAGTTTAGTCGGGAAACCCCATCTATAGCCGGTGTTATTATTTCGAAGTATCGCCGTGATGTGTTTAAAATCCCTCCGCTGCTGAAGAGTAGCCTTGGACAGGTCAGGGTATACAGATATGTGGTCGTATTCGGGTTGTAGCGCCCCTGGGTCCCGTAAAGCTCTCAGTATATCCTCACGTGGTTTAAAATAATGGAGGCGCAGGAGAACGTCACGAGGGGCTTTCACCGGGGCTGATGGAGGTTTCGGCAGACGGTGTATGCGGTCAAATAACAACGAATCTGGCGTAGCATCTGGGAGTAAACTCTGAAACAAATCTGTCACGTAGGAAGTAAGTTGGGATGAGGTGACAGAATCCGGGACGCCGCGTATTTTTAGATTATGGCGTCGCGAGCGGTCTTCCATGTCTGCCAATTTTAACAAAGTCACCTTAAGTTTTTCCTCCAGAGTTTCAACTTGTTCAGCCATGGTATTGTGGGCATCTGCAAACTCAGACATCTTCGTTTCCAGTCTGTCTGTTCTCTCACCAATTTCCTTAATGTCGCTGCGGATGGCTGTCGCCACTGCATCCAGCCTAGCTGTTAGAGTTGCGGAGAGGTCTCCAAGCATGTCAGCCATACGGGACATAAGTGCTTCCAGATTTGGATTAGCTGGTGTTGCGGCGCTCCCTGTCTCCATCGCGCTCGGGGAAGCTGGAGAGGAGCTGCCGCCATCTTGGGAGGCCGCAGAGTCCTTCAGTTTTGTGGCGCGCGGCGTAAAAAACTCAGATTTTCCTGCTTTTTTTCCCCCTTTGGAGGTAGCCATGGTGGGCAGTACTTGTTCCCCCCCGAAATCGAGCGAGTGGGGGCCGATTCGCTTATGTAGTCCGCTGATTTAGAGGATCCGGTGCAGGAGCTCTGCTCTCACACGTCCTCCATGTGCTGCGGTTAGGCCACGCCCCCCGGACATTGTTTTTAAATGTTTCTATACATCCTAGAAATCCGCCACTTCACGGGCAGGTTATGGGGACCTCCTAGGCACGATATTTGAAGGAATTTTTCGTTTTTATTTTTAACCCTTATTTCATGGAAAACTCACTGTCCCTTTAAAAACGTTTTTTTTTACTTTTTGTCCTTGTTTCCTGACCCCAGGGCACTACCCGGACCCCCATACACCTTTTATGGCAAATATCTAGCATATATGCCCTCTTGGAGGGCACTCTAAAAATCGAATTCTGAGTCCTTGAGTTCGAACTTTTGAAAAGTTCGAGTTCGAATGCGAACCGAACTTGGGGTGTTCGGCTCATCCCTAGTGGCTGAGCCTCTAATGGCCAATACAGATTATGACAAGCACAAGCTGCTCCCTCTAGTGGCCAATACAGAGTATAACAGGCACAAACTGCTCACTCTAGTGGCGGATACATAGTATGACAGGCACAAGTTGCTCCCTCTAGTGGCCAATACAGTGTATAACAGGCACAAACTGCTCACTCTAGTGGCGGATACATAGTATGACAGGCACAAGTTGCTCTCTCTAATGACAGATACTGAGTATGAAAGCACAAACTGCTCCCCTGCTCCCTCTAGTGGCCAATACAGTGTATGACAGTGTCATGGAATTGACATAGCCCTCGCCGCGTCAAACCCCAAGACTTTTATTCCCATTGTGAAAACCCTTATGTTCATTTATATTGTGTGGTTTTAAATGTATTGTCGCGGAACCCCTTGCTCAGACACTGTGGACTGTATTAACCCCTCGCTCCTCTGCTATTCCCCTCAGTTAAGTTATTTGTTAGTGTTTTAAAGTGGTGTTTTGTGACCCCCCACCCCCCCCATCAGCACGTAATCTAAATGCCTTTAAGCCTTTCCCTTATCCTCACTGTGTTATCCGACACCAGGGTTAACCTGGGATTGAAAGCATGAGCTGGGTTTGAAACCCCAGCCAATCACCATCCAAGGAGCTAGAAGGGCCAACCAATCTCATTCCAGGAATGCACCTCATTGCCTGTAATAGAGCCATCCGCAGAAACTTTAAACGTCGGTGCACGGAAAAATAATTGCTCCAGCGGGGTGTGGTTTCAAAATTATGGTCCTCCTCAAGCAGTGTGGTGATTTCTTGACCCCAGGAGCTCAGGCAGCAGTGACCATGCGGCAGCAGCAGAGAATATCTACTATATGCTGCCATTCGTGCCCCTGCCCCCAGATCTGGGCGCTTTTTGGACTCTGACACCCTAGGGGCCCGAGCTATCAAACGGTACCCATGGATTGCTGCTGTTCCCCTGGAATCCCCCCCAAACAAGGACCTGTGCTCTGTATGAATGCAGTCACAATTAATTATAAGGCGCCACCAAGTACCGTAGCGCTGTACAACGGTAAAGACAGGATAACCAATATGCATGCAAGTTAAACACATAGAACAGTACCAGAGAAGCCCCTGCTCAAGAGCTTGCACTCAGAGGACCAGATGGGAAACAGACATTTCGGCAACGCCATTCAGCCTGGGGAGGGGAATGTTAACGGTTATCCGATTCTGAACCAAATAAAAGCAGGCCGTGTGAAATGACCAGTGAGAATCCTGTTGGAACAGTTTGTCTGGTGTCTCAGTCAGCTACGCTACTATCTACAATCACCCTCAGAAGGCACAGAGCAGCCTTCGTATGACTAGCACTAGTTACTCCCTCTAGTGGCCAATACAGAGTATGACAGGCAAAAGCTGCTGCCTCTAGTGGCGGATACAAAGTATGACAGGCACAAGATGCTCCCTCTAGTGGAAGATACAGAGTATGACATGCACTAGCTGCTCCCTCTAATGGCGGATACATAGTATTAGAGGCACAAGTTGCTCCCACGAGTGGCGTATACAGAGTATAACAGGCACAAACTGCTACCCTGCTCCCTCTAGTGGCCAATACAGAGTATGACAGACACAAGCTGCTCCCTCTCGTGGCCAATACAGAGTATGACAGGCACAAGCTGCAGCCCCTAGTGGCAGATACAGAGTATTATAAGCTCAAACACCTCCCTCTGCTCCCTCTAGTGGCAGATACAAAGTATGACAAGCACAAGTTGCTCCCTCTACTGGCAGATACAGAGTATGACACGGATGAGCTGCTCCCTCTAGTGGCCAATCCACAGCATGACAGGTACAAGCTGCTCCCACTAGTGGTCCATACAGTGTGCTCCTTCTACAGTAGTGGTAGATACGGAGTATGACAGGAAGAAGCTGCACCCTCCAGAAGCCAATACAGTGTATGACAGTCACAAGCTCCTCCCTCTAGTGGAAAATTATAGAATTTAGCCAGGTTATGACGATTAGTTAGAATTTTAATAAAGGACTCAGAGACGAGTATTGCAGTCTCTTTTTCTTGCTTTATTAACAGCAGCAAGCAAAATGTTGAAAACGTAACAGACATTAAAGAAAAAAATATCTATTAACAATGGTATCATCTAACCCACCTGCCCCAGCGATAGGGTCCATTGTTCCAGTAAGTCTATAGGGCTACGTTCCCACCTTTTCTCCCTCTTTCTTGCCAACAGGTCAGCGGACGTAGAATATTCCCATCAAATCAATTCAGAAAGATCCAGCGCGAAACCGAGAGGGCCACATCGCCATACCGGAACACACATCACTGGGCTGAAACAGAAGCAGAGGATGAGACAGCACAGGATGCAAAAAACGCATAGCTAACCCCAGAGTCTGCCCCGTGAGGGCAATACTCGCCTCCGAGTCCTTCATTAAAATTCGAACTTATCGTCATAACTTGGCGAAATACTATAATTTTAATACAAGGACTCAGAGGCTCCTATTGCAAATTCAAAGCTGGTCCATAAGAGCGGACGACCAATGAACTATCGGTTTGAAGTAAAAAGTACGAAAAGTGGTCTCGAGACCAGTCTGCAGATTTAAGCAAACGACAACCAGCCCCCATAGCCGACGAAGCAGACGCGCTGCGTACTGAATGAGCTCCGAAAACCAAAACATCAACACCTGCCAGTTCCAAAAGCCATTTGAGCCAAAGTAGTGGATCCGACAGCTCTATGGGGGTCCTGAAAGAAATAAAGAGCGGCGACACTCCACCAGATCGTAACTCCACAGTACACGATTCGTAGACCTGAAGGCATTGCACCGGACAGAGATACGGTTGAGAGGGAAAAGCTGGATAAAAAATAGATGTAATAGACGTCTCAGTCCAACGCGAAACATCAAAACGTACCCCGTCAGGTACGAACGAACGAACCTTAAAATCTAAAGCTCTCACACCCCCCCCCTCTTTTGCACGAGATAAGGCAAAGGAGAGCCACCAATTTAGCTGACAATTGCTTCAAAGAGAGGGTCCCGTTAGGAGGCCAGGAGTTGAGAAAATGCAATAGAACGTCCACATCCCAAGTTTCCGAATACCGAGGGAGCGGAGGCCTTGAAAGCCGGATGCACCTCAGCAATCAGCACACTAAAGGATGTTTACTCACCGGAGTCCCTTGGAAACCAAAATGGCAAGTCGACAGAGCCGATCGAAAAACGTTAATCATTCTAGAAGCTTTACCTTCGTCGAAACACTCAGACAGGAAGTTAAGAATAGGGATGAGCTGTTCGGTTCGGACGGTTCGGAGTTCGACTCGAACTTAGCCTGTTCGATTAGATCGCGAACACCGAACATTTCCGGGTGTTTGCCGCATGTTCGACCACAATGGACCACAATGTATTTTCCCACTGGCCTGAAGCTCGTAATTGGCTACAGCCTTGCACCTGACCACAGGTCTGGTGCAAGACAGGTTCAACAGTATGCCAATCACCGCTCAGAGTCCAAATTGGGCAAATTTTGCCCAATCATGGGCTCACAGAGCTAAGTCCCGCTGCACACTATATAACGTTTCCACGCGCCGATTCTGCACGCATTTCAGAGGAGATTTCAGAGGAGATAGTTGTGTGTTGTTACTGCCGGTCTGCCACGCTACTGGGGGGGGGGGGTCTCATTTCTACAAAATATCAGAGAATTTAGGTGATGTGTGTCTTGTCACTGTGCCAGCAAGTTTTTTTGGGGTTTACAAATTTCTTTAAAACATTTGTGAATTGAGGTGATCTTCTGTGTCTTGTCACACAGCCAGTACTAAGCTGTATTTTGGGGCTCACTAATTTCTTTAAAACATTTCGGAATTGTTATAATCCGTGTGTTCTCACTGGCTGCCACCCATCAAGGGGTCTCACTGATTTATAGGAGGTGCTTGAGACTTGTAATCTGTGTCTTGTCACTGGCTGCCAGCTATTAGGGTGTCTGAGTTATACCAGAGTTCTTTAAATCTTTATACCAGAGTTGAATCAGAGTTCTGTATATATTAATCTATATATCACTCACCATGTCTGAAAGAACAAAAAGGACAGGCAGACGCTCCCAGACACAGATAAGAGCAGCCCCTGTGTCGGGAGGCTGTGCCTCTGGTCGTGGTGCATCCTCTGCAGGGGCACGCTTGTCCTTTCTAACTGGTGCTGGCCGTCTTAAGCAGCAGCAACATACAGAGGACTTGGTGGATTGGCTAACCAGGCCATCCTCATCCTCCGAGTCCTCTGCCAGCCAGGCTTCTAGTGCTTTACAGTCCACCTCAGCTGCCAAAGCATCTAATGCAGCCTCCATGTCCACAGCTACTCCTGCCGTAGCCTCGCTATCACACACGGAGGAGTCCGCTGAATTGTTTGACTACAATGAGAGTGACATGCTGCTTGAGGATGCGCAGCAAGTACAGTGCTCTGATTCAATCTCTGAGGTTGAGCAAGGGAGTATAATCAACCTAGAGGAAGGGGGTGCCAGTGATGACACAAATATAACTGGCACTCATGTTGCCCCAGCAGCTGCAGCATACTGCCAAGTTGGCTCCAGTGACGAGGAGATAGGGGGTGATGATGACGATGATGAGGTCACTGACTCCACCTGGGTGCCTGATCGAACAGAGGAGTCAAGTGAGGAAGAGGGGGAGGAGGAGGCACAGCAAACACGAGGCACAACATCCTCTGTGACCAACCGTAGCACTAGCCAGTCCAAGGCATCACATGTCAGAGCTGCTCCGGTGCAGAGCGCTGTTGCCTCAAAGAACATATGCAGGAACTCTGTTGTCTGGGAGTTCTTTAAGAAATGTGCAGTGGAGCGCAGCGTTGCTATTTGTAATCTATGTCAGATGAGGCTTAAGCGTGGGAAAGATACCAGACACTTGGGTACCACGTGCTTGAGGCGACATATGAACAACTGCCACACATCCCGTTGGCGCAAAACTTTGCGTAGGTCCTCCTCCTCCTCCTCATCTGTCTCTACCCCCACTGTATGTCCTGCCATGTCATTGCCTACAACCTCCACCGACAGGGATGATGCTACAGTAATGGATGTACCAGGTCCTTCCTCACAATGTGCGAATCATAGCTTTTCAATATAGGACCACATGGTCCACCCCTGCATTCTTCCACAATACTACAGAGGGGTTACTGTATGATGATACTCGCTGGCCTGGCAGTCTTGCACCAAAGGCAGAATATCTGGGTGCACTGATGCCTTAACCAGATGCATATCTTTTTAATATAGGACCGCAAGGTTCACCCCTGCATTCTTCCACAATACCACAGAGGGGTTACTGTATGATAGTACTTGCAGGCCTGGCACCAAAAGCACAATATTTGGGTGCACTGCCACTGACGCCTGTATCAGATTTATATCCTCAAAGGGGTGACGGCACTGTTGGGGACGCTAAAGGACCAATTTTGAAGCACCTATTGTTACTTTCATCCAAAGCCTGCATAAGTTTCACAATAATTTAGCCAAAAAAATCAGTAAACTTTTTCTGCGTATACGAAAATGTCTCCTCTTTTCATACAGACTGCCGCCCCAAGCAGTTGTTTATGGATAGATTAAAGGAAAAGCATTTACCGTCATATGAAACGTCATTCTTTTGTTCTTAAGTGTTTCTATACATCCTAGAAATCCGCCACTTCACAGGCAGGTTATGGGGACCTCCTAGGCACGATATTTGAAGGAATTTTTGTTTTTTATTTTTAACCCTCATTTCATGGAAAACTCACTGTCCCTTTAAAAACGTTTTTTTTTAAACTTTTTGTCCTTGTTTCCTGTCCCCAGGGCACTACCCGGACCACCATACACCTTTCATGGCAAATATCTAGCATATATGCCCTCTTGGAGGGCACTCTAAAAACCGAATTTTCAGCCCCATTGACTTGCATGGAGTTCGAGTTCGGGTTCGGACCCGAACATATGGGAAGTTCGGGTTAGGCCCCAAACCGAACTCGGGGGGTGTTCGGCTCATCCCTAGATAAGAAATACAGCTAAAGGGGCCTGAAAGGGAACCGAGTTCCTTGCACCACACCAACTAGACCACTGAGACCAGGCTGAGCCATAACTGGACAATATGCCTGGAGCCCAAGCGGACTATAAGAGCGCTCTAGTGTGTTCCGAAATGTCGCCCGATGCCCCGACACCAGGGAGACCAAGAGCGGGCACGCATCCTGCAATAACAACTGGTAAGGACGACCGTGGTTGTCCACTATCAAGTCCGGGAGAGCCGGCAATAGACGCGGGACCTCGACCAGGAGGTCCAGGAACAGGGAAAACCATGGTTGGTTGGGCCAGAATGGAGCCACTAAAACCAACTCTGCCTCCTGAACCCGAACCAGATTCAGAGTTCGCAACACTAGCGGAAATGTGGGAAAGCGTGGAGCCGCTGCTCTGACCAACTCTGGAGGAAAGCATCTGTAGCCAGAGCCAAGCGGTCTGGGCGCCAGCTGTAAAAGTTGGTCAGCTGGGTGTTGAGGCGCGAGGCAAAAAGATCAATCTGAAAAGGGCCCCAAATGTTAGCTATGGCCGAAAAGATCGATGATTGCAACCGCCAATCCCCTGAGGCTTCCGTGTGCCTCGAGCTCCAATCGGTTAGGAGATTTGAGACGCCCGGAATAAACAGCTTGTACCACTATACGGTGCTGGAAACACCAATCCCAGAGACGGGTCGCAATTGACGTCAGCAGGACGGAACGGGGACCCCTAGAGAATTAATGTAACGAACAGCCGGGAAGTTGTCCATGCGAAGAAGCACGGACGTATCCTCCATCCGTTTGAGAAAACTCTGAAGGGCAAATATGCCTGCCAATAGCTCTAGACCGTTGATGTGAAGTCGAGCCTCCTGCCTCGACCACGGGCCCCCTGTCTGTCTCCACACCTGGCCCCCCAGCCTGCCAAACTCGCGTCGTAATCTATTGTGATGGACGTAGGGGGTGTCTTGATAGGTCTGCCATTGCAGGACCGGAGGTTCCCCAACCACCATTGAAGGTCCTCCCGTGCTGCAACTGACAGTCACCTTGTCAAAATAGGAACTCCCGCCCCTTAGGAAATGGAGATAATGGAGAGGAGCCGGGTGAACTCCCAACCTGGTGGCTGCCAATACTATCATTCGAGACAAATCTCGCAGTGTCGGGGAGACTGGAGAGGAGAACACGCACTTCCTTGAGAACGGACTTGCACTTCTGTTCCGGAAGGAACCAACTCATGGGAATCGGCTGAATCATGAATCCCAGAAATTCTATGGAACGGACTGGACGAAGAATCGACTTCTCCAGATTCACTAAGATTCCCAGTTCCTGAAGTAGAGAAATCGTCAGAGATAATGGGTCTCAAGACCAATTCCGACTCTCCTAGTAGCAGGATGTCGTCTAAATAAATAACCAGACGCACGGCCTGCGACCGGAGTCGACTCACCACCAGCTTCAGAAGCTTGGTGAAACACCAAGGAGCCTTAGACCGAACGGTAGTGAGCGGAATCGCCATATTAACGAGTTCCACTGGAAGCAGAGGAATTCTCTGGATTCCTCTGCCACCATTACTGTCAAATAGGCGTCCTTTAAGCCTATTTTTGCCAGCCAGTCGGTTGGAGGAGGACTCTCAGTAGGTGTAAACCTTCCATCTGGAAATGGTTGTACCGCACATGTAAATTTAGTTCCTTTAAATTTAGCACCGGACGTCTCCCGCCACCCTTTTTGGAGACTAAAAAGAGGTTGCCCAAAAAATGCACTGCACCCTCTAGTGGCAGATAGAGTATGACAAATACAAAACATCACTGCTCCAGAGATCTGCATGGAGGAATGGGAAAAAATACCAGCAACAGTGTGTGAAGCATAGAAACATAGAAAAATGTCGGCAGATAAGAACCTTTCGGCCCATCTAGTCGCCCAATTACATGGATACTTTACCTGGATTTATCTTTTGTTTAGGATAGCCTTATGCCTATCCCATGCCTGCTTAAATTCAATCACTGTTTTGGCCTCTACCACTTCTACTGGAAGACTGTTCCATGTATCCACCACCCTCTCAGTAAAATAATGCTTCCTGATGTTACTTTTAAAACTTTGCCCCTCTAATCTGAGACTATGTCCTCTTGTTTTGCTACTTTGTTTCCGTTTAAATATACTCCCTTCCTCTACCTTGTGGATTCCCTCTACGTATTTAAATGTTTCTATCATATCTCCTCTGTCTCGTCTTTTTTCCAAGCTATACGTGTTAAGATCATTAAGCCTTTCCTGGTAACTTTTCTCCTTCAAGCTGTACACCATTTTAGTAGCCCTTCTCTGAACTCTCTCTAAGATGTCTATATCCTTCTGGAGATACGGTCTCCAGTACTGCACACAGTACTCCAAGTGAGGTCTCACCAGTGCTCTGTACAGTGGCATGAGCACTTCCCTTTTCCTACTGCTAATACCTCTCCCTACACAACCAAGCATTCTGCCAGCATTTCCAAGCATTCTGCCAGCATTTCCTGCTGCTCTATTACATTGACTACTTACCCTTAGATCCTCTGAAATAATGACCCTTAAATCCCTTTCCTCAGATGTTGAGGTTAGGACTGTATCAAATATTCTATATTCAGCCCTTGGGGTTTTACGTCCCAGGTGCATTATCTTGCACTTATCCACATTAAAACTCAATTTGCCGCAGCTCCGACCATTTTTTTAGTTTACCTAAATCATTTGTCATGTGGCTGATCCCTCCAGGAACGTCAACCTTGTTGCAAATCTTTGTGTCATCAGCAAAAAGACATACTTTACCATTAATACCTTCTGCAATATCACTAAAAAAATATTAAAGAGAATGGGTCCAAGTGGGTTACCCCACTGGTAACAAGACCTTGCGCCGAATAAACTCCATTTACCACAACCCTCTGTTGCCTGTCACTCAGCCACTGCCTAATCCAGTCAACAATATTGGAATCCAAGCTCAAAGATTGCAATTTATTGATAAGCTTCTATGCGGAACAGTATCAAAAGCCTTACTGAAATCTAAATAAGCAATGTCTACTGCACCACCTGTGTCTATTATTTCTGTTACCCAATCAAAAAAATCAATAAGATTAGTTTGGCATGATCTCCCTGAGGTAAACCCATGTTGTTTCTGATCCTGTAATCTATGTGTTTTTAGATGTTCAACAATCCTTTCCTTTAACATGGTTTCCATTAATTTCCCCACTACTGACGTAAGACTAACTGGCCTATAGTTCCCCGATTCCTCCCTACTACCCTTCTTGTAAATGGGCACAACATTTGCTAATTTCCAGTCTTCTGGGACGACTCCCGTTAACAAGGATTGGTTAAATAAATCTGTTAATGGTTTTGCTGTTACATCACTGAGCTCTTTTAATAATTTAGGGTGGATCCCATCAGGCCCCATTGACTTATTTGTCTTTACTTTAGACAGCTGCTGTAGAACCTCCTCCTCTGTAAACTCATATGTAAATGTCTCTTTAGTGTTTCCTCCTAACTGAAACCGTCTGAAGACTTACAGAAAACGGTTGACCTCTGTCATTGCCAACAAAGGATATATAACAAAGTATTGAGATGGACTTTTGATATTGACCAAATACTTATTTTCCACCATAATTTGCAAATAAATTCTTTAACAATCAGACAATGTGATTTTCTGGATTTTTTTTCTCATTTTGTCTCTCATAGTTGAAGTTACCTATGATGACAATTACAGGCCTCTCTCATCTTTTTTAAGAGGGAGAACCTGCACAATTGGTGGCTAAATACTTTTTTGCCCCACTGTATATATAGCGATATATATATATATATAGACATAGATAGCTAGACACAGAGATAGGTATCTCTACCTGTGACAACAGGCACTAGCTGCGCCCTCTAGAGGCCAATAAAGAGTATGACAGGCAAAAGTTGCTCCCTCTAGTGGCGGATACAGAATATGACAGGCACAAGCTGCTCCCTCTAGTGGCCAATACAGAGAATGACAGGAATTAGCTGCTCCCTCTAGTGGACAATACAGAGTATGACAGGAATTAGCTGCTCCCTCTAGTGGCGGATACATAGTATGACAGGCAGGAGTTGCTCCCTCTAGTGGCGGATACAGAGTAAGACAGGCACAAACTGCTCCCCTGCTCCCTCTAGTGGCCAATCCAGAGTATGACAGGAACAAGCTGCTCCCTCTAGTGGCAGATACATAGTATGAAAGGCACAAGTTTTTCCCTCTTGTGGCGGAAACAGAGTATGACAGGCACAAACTGCTCCCTCTAGTTGTGGATACAGAGTATGATAGAAAATGTCGGCAGATAAGAACCTTTTGGCCCATCTAGTCTGCCCAATTACATGGATACTTTACCTGGATTTATCTTTTGTTTAGGATAGCCTTATGCCTATCCCATGCCTGCTTAAATTCAATTACTGTTTTGGCCTCTACCACTTCTACCGGAAGACTGTTCCATGTATCCACCACCCTCTCAGTAAAATAATGCTTCCTGATGTTACTTTTAAACCTTTGCCCTCTAATCTAAGACTATGTCCTCTTGTTTTGCTACTTTGTTTCCTTTTAAATATACTCCCTTCCTCTACCTTGTGGATTCCCTTTACGTATTTAAATGTTTCTATCATATCTCCTCTGTCTCGTCTTTTTTTCCAAGCTGTACATGTTAAGATCATTACCGTAGATACTCGAGTATAACGCGACCCGAGTATAACGCGAGGGGTAGAGATTCATTATGGAAAGATGAATATTACTCTAGACTCAAACACAACGCTAGGAGCAAAATTCTGAAAGTATACATTTTCAAAAACATTGTTGGCGAATTTATGTCCATGATCTGATATATATTGCAGCTAATATATGATTAATGACTCTTTTTCTTTGTGTAATTAAGAGAATCGTCGATGTCACCTACTTTGGGGCTCATTCGGTACGTAGTCACGCCCTCCGGGGCAGTGTCTGTGGGCTGTTGCCTTGAGGACATTATGTGGGCTAGGGAGTCCACTTCTCGCACATTTTACTTTAAGCCTATTGTGGCAATGTCTGATGCTGTCTTAGGACGGCATTGAACTTGCAAATAGGAGCCTCCGAGTAAATGCATTAGAATTCCTAAATTTTCCTATTACCATGACGGAAAGTTTAAATTCTAATAATGACTCGGAGGCGAGTATTTCCCTCCCTGTTTCCTGTTCTGTTCTGCACACACCCGCATACTGTATTAAAATTCACACATTGTTCATGCGTAGTGTCTTTGCTCATACACTTGGAGCTGCTGTAGGTGTGACTGCTTGTGTGGGTGTCTGCTGATGGACGTGCCATGTTGGTGTATACACCCTGTTACGGCTACGCCTCCAATTCCATTCCGTGTCCCTTCCTATCTTTCAGCGTCCTAAGTGGATTTACGCCTTCTGGTTGTGCCTGATGTCTTCGGATCCGGTTCCCATTGATTGTTGACACTGGTCCGTCCTAGTTGGCTTTTGTTGCCGTGTCGCAGGCTCGGAAGAGGAAGTGGATGCTCCCGCAGTGCTTACTTGAACATGGGATTGGGGCGGGACAAGGATTATGGGAGGGCCTCCCCATGTTGGGAAGGGGTGGTTTCTTCTGTTACATTTTTTCCAAAAGTTAACCCTTTGCTGCTGTTGGTGCAATAAAGGGAGAAATGCAAATACTCGCCTCCGAGTCATTATTAGAATTTAAACTTTCCATCATAGTAATAGCATTCAATAATTCTTTAATTTTCCTATCTTTTTGTTCTTCACTATTTTGGCCACTTCTGCAGAGTGCCACAGTGGTTTCTTCACTTTTTTGTTTTTGCTAAAAAGCCGAATGCAATTGCCTGTGGCCTTCAATAATACCTCCTTTAAATAATCCCATTTCTCCTGGACTCCCTTTAAACTCCTCCAGTCTGATAATGACTCACACAAAATCTCATTTTAGAAAAATCTGTTTTTTAAAATCTAAAACTTGTTGTTTTTGTGTGGTGCGGCTCCATCCCTGTTCTTATATTAAACCACACTGACTGGTGATCACTAGATCCCAAATTTTCACCTACAACAACGTCTGACACCAAGGCACAGGTTGCTCCCTCTAGTGGCGGATACAGAGTATGACAGGCATAAACTGCACCCCCTGCTCCCTCTAGTGGCAGATACAGAATATGACTGGCACAGGTGGCTCCTATTGGCAGATACAGAGTATGACAGCCTCACAGGTTGCTCCCTCTAGTGGCGGATACAGAGTACGACAAGCAAAAAATGCTTTTTCTTTGTTATATTTTTTTCTTGGTTATGTTTTACACATGTTGGGCCGGATGCATTTGGTGGTTACAGCCACCCCCACCAGCATTGACCGCGACGGCAAAACCCCCACCAGCATTGACCACGACGGCATAAACCCCACCAGCATTGACCGCGGCGGCATAAACCCCACCAGCATTGACCGCGGCGGCATAAACCCCACCAGCATTGACCGCGATGGCATAAACCCCACCAGCATTGACAGCGATGGCATAAACCCCACCAGCATTGACCGCGACGGCATAAACCTCACCAGCATTGACACCGACTGCATAAACCCACCAACCACATTAACCCACCGACGACATTAACCCACCGACCACGACGGCATAAACCCCACCAGCATTAACCCACTGACCACCAAAGCATAAACCCCACCAGCATTAACTCACTGACCACCAAAGCATAAACCCCACCAGCATTAACGCAGCGACCACAACATCATAAACCCCACCAGCACCCGCAATAAATCCGCACCTGCATAAACCCGACCAGCATTAACGCACCGTTCATAACGGCATAACCACAACCAGCATTTATGCACCGTCCACAACAGCATTAACCCGAGTACGACAGCATAACCCACCGACTACGACAGCATAACCCCGCACCAGCACCCACGCACCACGACAGCATAACCCCGCACCAGCACCCACGCACCACAACAGCATAACCCCGCACCAGCAATAAAGATACACCCGCATTTACCCACTGATCACAGCTCTAACAGCATTAACCCACCGATCATTGGGGCCTTCATGGACCCAGCCTACATTTTCCCACATTAGTCATTGGCCGTCAAGTATTTTAAAAATCATAATGAATTAATTCCAGTCGAGAAGTGGTTAAACAGAAGCTTTAACACCACATTCCACCCTGGCCCAACAAATCTTTATTACCTTTAAAGTGAAGGAGTGAACTTTGGGTCGTCATCCAAGCTTTCCCAAATCCGAATGTCTCCATCGCTTCCACACGTCACCGGACAGCTGGAAACAAATTCAACAGGTAAATATTTCACGTGGGTTTCACAGTGACATTAAATATGTATAGGACAAAATAAATAAAAATTCAGGCGAGCACTTTTGGAGTTAAAATTCGAGCCGTGCGTGGCTCCCCTTGCACAGGGTTAGTGGAGCTGTGCCTTACCTGCTGCCAAAGCAGACCTCCGTGTGGCCCTCGGGGTGCCCGTAACGCATGGGCTTCTTGACAGCTGGCATCTTCTGAAACAAAGCAAGGCACCAGAGTTATTTACAAGTCCCCAAGCCCTGCAAAGCCCAATTCTGCTGGGGCTTCAAGGCCAACGGGCACCTCCAAGGATACCTTCCCTGACATTAGGCCATGGAAAGAGGAGGAGGGGGAGGGGGGCACAGGACATTACGACATTGATTCCTCTAGATTTTAATTTGATTTATTGAAGGAATTCCATGGTTTGGGGTCAGCGCTATCTACAAAGCGTTCCTGCTCGCAGGGAGCACGTGAGCGCACACAGAATGTTATTTTCTCTACACGCTTTTCAAGGAGGATCATGGGAAAGCGCCATCACCTGGACCAGCTGTGCTGTCTGGCCGCCCTAATAAACATGTCAGTATTTAAGTGTGTACGTTGCAGTGTCACGTTGACGTGGCGTGGTGCAGTGTAGCAGTGGCATGATGTAGTGTCACAGTGGAGCAATCCAGTGTCGAGATGCAGTGTTGCAGTGTTGCGATGCAGTGTTGCGATGCCGCAATGCAGTGTCACAATGACACAATCTAGTGTCGCAGTGGCGCGATGCGGTGTCACAGTGATGCGGTGCAGTGTTGCGGTGTAGTGTCGTAGTGCAGTGGCGCAGTGTCGCGATGCAGTGTCGCAGTGAAGCAATGCAGTGTCAAGGCGACAATGAAATGTGCTGCAGTGTTGCGATACAGTGACGTAGTGACGTGATGCAGGGTCGTAGTGTCGCGATGCAGTGTCGCTATGCAGTTGCAGTGCCACGATGCAGTGTCGTAGTGACGCGTCGTAGTGTCGTGATGCAGTGTCGCAGTGACGTGGTGCAGTGTCACAGTGGCGGGATGTAGTGCCACAGTGGAGTAATGCAGTGCCGAGACGATACAATGCAGTGATAGTGTTGCAATGCAGTGTTGCAGTGGCGCGATGCAGTGTTGCAG
Organism: Leptobrachium leishanense; assembly: GCA_009667805.1. Classification (NCBI taxonomy): domain Eukaryota; kingdom Metazoa; phylum Chordata; class Amphibia; order Anura; family Megophryidae; genus Leptobrachium; species Leptobrachium leishanense. Next base: position 34,223 of record RXON01000913.1, on the reverse strand, counting down.
TGGCGCGATGCAGTGTTGCAGTGGCGCGATGCAGTGTCGCAATGCAGTGTCGCAGTGCCGCGATGCGGTGTTGCAGTGTCGCGATGCGGTGTTGCAGTGCCGCGATGCGGTGTTGCAGTGCCGCGATGCGGTGTCGCAGTGCCGCAATGCGGTGGCATAGTGACGCGGTGCGGTGTCACAGTGACGCAGTGCGGTGTCACAGTGACGCGGCGCGGTGTCACAGTGACGCGGCGAGGTGTCACAGTGACGCGGCACGGTGTCACAGTGACGCGGCGCGGTGTCACAGTGACGCGGCGCGGTGTCACAGTGACGCGGCGCGGTGTCACAGTGACGCGGCGCGTTGTCGCAGTGCCGCAATGCGGTGGCATAGTGACGCGGTGCGGTGTCACAGTGACGCGGTGCGGTGTCACAGTGACGCGGTGCGGTGTCACAGTGACGCGGTGCGGTGTCACAGTGACGCGGTGCGGTGTCACAGTGACGCGGTGCGGTGTCACAGTGACGCGGCGCAGTGGCACGATGTAGTGTCATAGTGGCACGATGTAGTGTCATAGTGGCACGATGTAGTGCCGTGGCACGGCGACGCAACGCCGCGATGCAGTGTCGCAATGTCGTGTTGCAGTGACGCGATGCAGTGTTACGTTGACGTGATCTAGTGACGTGGTGACGCAATGCGTGTCACAGTGGTGTGATGTAGTGTCACAGTGGAGCAATGCAGTGCCGAGGAGATACAAAGCAGTGGTAGTGTCGTGATGCAGTGACACAATGCAGTGTCGTAGTGACGTGTTGCGGTGTCACAGTGATGCGACGCAGTGTCGCGATGTAGTGTCGCAGTGGAGTAATGCAGTGCCAAGGTGACACAACGCAGCGGTAGCGACGTGATGCAGTGAAGCGAAGCAGTGGAGTAGCGGCACGATGCAGTGGGGCAGTGTGGTGCCACGGCGACAGCGGTGCAACGACATGTCGCAGTGCCGTGATGCAGTGATGCAGTGGCGCGATGCAGTGGCGCAGTATCACGATGCAGTGACGCAGTGACGCGATGTAGCGGAACGGTGACGTGATGCAGTGACGTGATGCAGTGGAGCAGTGACGTGGCACAGTGGTGCAGTGATGCGACACAGTGACAGTGTCACGATGCAGTGACGCAGTGTCACGACACAGCGATGTTGTGGCACAATGCAGTGTCGTAGTGTCGCGATGCAGTGAAGCAGCGATGTGACGCAGTGGCGCGACGCAGTGAAGCGACGCAGTGTCGTGATGTAGTGGAGCAGTGACGCGATGCAGCGGTGTAGCGACGCGGCGCAGTGATGCGATGCAGTGGCGCAGTGACGCGATGCGACGCAGTGGCACGATGCAGTGACGTAGTGGCGCAGTGGCGTGATGTAGTGACGCGCCGTAGTGACGCGATGCGGTGACGCGATGCAGTGTCGATATGCAGTGGCGCAGCGATGTGATGCGACGACGCAGCTGCGCGATGCAGTGACGCAGTGTCACGATGTAGCGACGCAGTGACGCGATGCAGTGGTGCGATGCAGTGGAGCAGTGTCGCGATGCAGTGTTTAGATAGTGCCGTAGTGTTGCTGTGGAGCTCTGTGATACAGTAATGTGCAGTGTGTACGAGTGTGAGTTTTATTGCTGTGGAGGTGTGTGATTCACTCATACACACCGCACATTACTGTGCGTTTTATTGCTGTGGAGCTCTGTAATGTGCAGTGTGTCAGTAATGTACAGTATCTTTTAAAGTGATCGGCAGTTTCCCTCGTTTGTCACAGGGACTTTCTGTGCCGTGGTGCAGGCTTAGCTGCAATGAGTGGGTGATGGCTGCTGCTGCAGAGCGCTGGCCATCTGTAAGTCTGGAGGGGGTGCAATGGATCCCCCAATTCGCTGCTGGGTCCAAGTGTATTTTTTTTTTTTACACAATTTTCTAAAAGATTATTTTAATGCATTAAATAAATTCTTTAGTACAATAATGTACATGTGGATGTTGCGTTGTATGGTTGGGGTTTGGTGTGGATGCGGCACAAGGGGGCCTCGTGATCTCCAATTAACCCAGGGGCCCCATTAGTTGTCAGTCCGCCCCTGGCTGTGGAGACAAAAGTGTCATACCTAGTGTTTGTCTCCTCTAAGACCTTGGACTTTCTAGGACATGGTCTGAAATGGCCTCGACCGGCACAAGGGCATAGACCCTCCTGTGATATGCCGGTGATTCCTATCTGCATAGGTTCGGTGGGTTTGTGATCAACACTAGGGGGGGGGGGGTAAACGTACACAGACGGGACACTGGGTAGACTTACAGGGTTATTCAGAGAGCGTGAAAAGCAGGAGAATGACTGGAGAATGAAAAATTCTAGGTCAAAATAGCCGATTTGGAAAGTGAAATGAAAGGGAGAATTTTTCTGGTTCGGCTATTTTGACCTATAATAATTTTTCATTCTCCAGCCATTCTCCTGCTTTTCACCGCTCTCTGAATAACCCTGTTAGACTTCACCTGGTATCCCTCCTGTGTAGGATCTGATCTTCCAGAGCTTTACAGAGATCCATCAGATCTTCCAGCTCCTTGGGCAATCTCACCAGTGCGACTTCATGCATTAGCGAGTCAGACAAGCCCTGTGTAAGCACCAAAACCAAAGACTCGTCCATGTACGTCAGACGCCTGCATTTTCAATTTCATAACGAAGTCAGAGACTCGCCTATTACCTTGTCTGATCCTGATCACGGCCTTCCCGGCCGTTTAGTCTCTCCTGGCAGGATCAAGCATAGCCAAACAAACCCTCATCATCATAAATAATGGGCTTTAGATTTGTCGGAGCGACACATACCAAGGTGAAGTACAAAGTGAATGTTGATTTGAGACAGAAATAGAATAGGTCTGCAGGATCCGTGGCTCTAATGTAATGTCACGTTTCCTCCTAGATATTATGTCTGATGCTACACTGCTGATCATCTGATTGGTCGGTATCGCTACCCATTACCAGACACCAATAGAACCAGGTATTTGTAAACAGACACCAAGGGTTAATGCTAGGGATACTCGTGATCCAGACACAAGGGGTTAATACCAGTGGAGTGGTCAGAGGAATGCCAGGGGTGGTTTTGCCAGAGAGGGTGGTCAGAGGAACGCCAGGCAAGGGTCATTACACCAGAAAGGGTAGTCCGAACAGGAGCAAAGGGGTTAACAGCCAGGAAAAACAATCGACTAGCCAAGTTGGCACACAGATCATCAGAATATAATGGCATAATTCACCCACCGGCTAGCCAGCAAGTAGCGTGGAAGGCACTGCCAGCCATTGGGCTATCAGGAAAGCATGGGACATGACAAGGAGGCTCGGAGGTCAGAGGGGAACGAGGCACGGAGGTCAGGGGGAACGAGGCTCGGAGGTCAGGGGGAACGAGGCTCGGAGGTCAGGGGAACGAGGCTCGGAGGTCAGGGGGAACGAGGCTCGGAGGTCAGGGGGAACGAGGCTCGGAGGTCAGGGGAACGAGGCTCGGAGGTCAGGGGGAACGAGGCTCGGAGGTCAGGGGGAACGAGGCTCGGAGGTCAGGGGGAACGAGGCTCGGAGGTCAGGGGAACGAGGCTCGGAGGTCAGGGGAACGAGGCTCGGAGGTCAGGGGGAACGAGGCTCGGAGGTCAGCGGGAACGAGGCTCGGAGGTCAGCGGGAACGAGGCTCGGAGGTCAGCGGGAACGAGGCTCGGAGGTCAGCGGGAACGAGGCTCGGAGGTCAGCGGGAACGAGGCTCGGAGGTCAGGGGAACGAGGCTCGGAGGTCAGGGGAACGAGGCTCGGAGGTCAGCGGGAACGAGGCTCGGAGGTCAGGGGGAACAGGCTCGGAGTCAGGAGGAACGAGGCTCGGAGGTCAGAGGAACGAGGCTCGGAGGTCAGCGGGAACGATGCTCGAGGTCAGCGGGAACGAGACTCGAGGTCAGGGGAACGAGGCTCGAGGTCAGGGGGAACGAGGCTCGGAGGTCAGAGGGAACGAGGCTCGGAGGTCAGCAGGAACGAGGCTCGGAGGTCAGCGGGAACGAGGCACGGAGGTCAGGGGGAACGAGGCTCGGAGGTCAGGGGAACGAGGCTCGGAGGTCAGGGGGAACGAGGCTCGGAGGTCAGGGGGAACGAGGCTCGGAGGTCAGGGGGAACGAGGCTCGGAGGTCAGGGGGAACGAGGCGCAGAGGTCAGACAAGTCTTTGCATCACTATATAGAGTAATAGCTCTTCCCTACGTGGCTTGATTATATGTGTGTGTAAATGGTTAAACTATTGGTGTCGTATGTCTTCCAGTTGTTCTATTTATGTCAAAAATTATGTTTATCTTCCTCCCTTCAATCAGCGCGTGTGGTGACGTATTCACTTGTTACAGGGCTTGGCAGCCTCGGCCCTGCGGTATTTTGGAACTACATCTCCCATGACATGAGAATCCACTATACAAACATTGGTAGCCTGACAAGATGGAAAACTAGTAAATCGCGTGGTTGTCACAATGGAAGGGTTTCTAACCCTGATAAATAGTAACAGCTGATCCACTAGTCAGATCATAAATTCAAATTGTGACAAAAATGAAAAACGTTTATTGGGGCATAATACAAACAATAAAACTGAGCAGGATACACACATCAACATACAGAACCGGCCTCTTCCCTTTATATATATATACATACACATATATATATATATATATACATATATATGGGGTCTGTGCGGCCCTTTATATATCAGGGGTCTGTGCGGCCCTTTATATATCAGGGGTCTGTGCGGTGTGTATATATATATTCTGGAAGGAGACAGATAGAAATTCACTACTTTTAGCAACCAGTAACCATCCTAGACATTTAAAGGACTCTCTCCCCATCTCTCAATATCTAAGAGTATTACGGTACAATTCAGATCCCTTACGGTGTCAACTTCAAATTGAAGAAATGATTTCTAAATTTCTCAATAGGGGTTATTCAGCATCTACTCTTCGGAGAGCATTACAGAAGGCGGAGGAGAGATTCAGAAATCTGAAATTGGAAAATCAAGTACAAGCACCTCGAATTGTTCTCCCTCTTACCTATCACACGGCTGGAGATCAGGTGGCTGCCCAAATTCGGCGACACTGGCCAATTTTGCAATACGATAAAACGTTACCAACTCAATTCCATTCTCCACCCCTCATCTCTATTCACAGAACTAAGAACTTACGTGATCTACTGGTCAAAGCAGACTCATACCACTCTTATGACAAAACTTCAACGTTTCAGAAAATGGGATGCTTCCGTTGCTTGGATTGTGTCACCTGTCGCCATATGGTACCCGGTAATTCTTTTGTGCACCCTACTAACGGTAAAAGGTATAAGATCCGTTTTAGAATTACCTGCCAAACGGAGTTTGTTATTTAATCAATTGTCCCTGCGGTTTAGCCTATGTAGGCAAGACAGATTTAACCCTACGTGACCGCATAAGAGGACATACAGTTGTGTTCAAAATGATTCAACCCCCACCGAAATTGAGTGTTTTGGCCAGTTTGACATTGATTTTGATCATTCAGTCATCTTGCTTACAATTAAATCAAAGAGGCACGTGTAGGTCAGACAAATATAACATAACATTTATAATGAAATAAGCACAAATGTCTTTTCTGTGCTCACATCATTATCAGTTTTATTCAACCCCCAAGTGACATTCAATCTTAGTACTTAGTACAACATCCTTTTACAGTTATAACAGCTTTTAAACGTGAAGCATAGCTTGACACAAGTGTCTTGCAGCGATCTACGGGTATCTTCGCCCATTCGTCATGGGCAAAAGCCTCCAGTTCAGTCACATTCTTAGGCTTGCGCACTGCAACTGCTTTCTTTAAGTCCCACCAGAGGTTCTCAATCGGATTTAAGTCAGGTGACTGCGATGGCCACTCCAAAATGTTCCAGCCTTTAATCTGCAACCATGCTCTAGTGGACTTGGAGGTATGCTTGGGATCATTGTCCTGTTGAAAGGTCCACCGTCTCCCAAGCCTCAGGTTTGTGACGGACTGCATCACATTGTCATCCAATATCTCCTGGTACTGAAGAGAATTCATGGTACCTTGCACACGCTGAAGCTTCCCTGTACCTGCAGAAGCAAAACAGCCCCAAAGCATGATTGACCCCCCGCCATGCTTCACAGTAGGCAAGGTGTTCTTTTCTTCATAGGCCTTGTTCTTCTTCCTCCAAACATAGCGTTGATCCATGGGCCCAAACAGTTCTAATTTTGTTTCATCAGTCCACAGAACACTATCCCAAAACGTCTGTGGTTTGTCCACATGACTTTTGGCATACTGCAGTCGACTCTTCTTATTCTTTGGAGACAGCAAGGGGGTGCGCCTGGAGTTCTGGCATGGAGGCCTTCATTACGCAGTGTGCGCCGTATTGTCTGAGCTGAAACTTCAGTACACACATCTGACAAATCTTTTCTCAGTTCCTCAGCAGTCACACGGGGACTTTTCTCCACTCTACGCTTCAGGTAGCGCACAGCAGTCAAAGTCAGCATCTTCTTTCTGCCACGACCAGGTAGCGTTTCAACAGTGCCCTTTGCCTTGAATTTGCGAATGATGCTTCCTATGGTCTCTCTTGGTATGTTTAACATCTTTGCAATCTTCTTATAGCCATTGCCCTTCCTGTGAAGAGTAATCACCTCTTCTCTCGTCTTCCTGGACCATTCTCTTGACTTCACCATGTTTGTAACCACACCAGTAAATGTCTAGAAGGAGCTGAGTATCACAGTCATTTTAAAGCTGCCTAATTGGTGCTTATTATGCTTTATTGCTGCTCCGTGACATCCACAGGTGTTTTCAATACCTGATTGAAAACACTTGAATGAACCTCTGTTCTTCAGAGTGGTAGTCTTTAAGGGGTTGAATAATTGTGTCAATGAAGAATTCACAAAAGAAACATTTACTACTGTATTACAAAACCAATTGATGTCATTTTAGTTGCATATGGTTCTTTAAAAAGTCCTTGTAGGATTTCATTCTGAATACAATTACAAATGTACACTAAATTCCCTAAAACCCTTTACAGCATTGGGGGTTGAATAATTTTGAACACAACTGTAGATCTGCAATAAATACAGCTTATCGTGACGGCCGCACGGACAAGCCGGTCGCTAAACACTTTCTGGAGTTTCCACACAGTCTGCCTACACTGAAGTTCATTGGCATTGATCATGTCCCTCCTTTACGAAGAGGGGGAAATCACTCTCAGGTCCTTCTACAGAGAGAAACCTTTTGGATTAGAACTTTAAATACACTCATGCCCAATGGACTTAACGAATATATCTCTGTTACATCGTTTTTATATGACAGATAAATTCTTTTCAGTAATTATCCAATGGGAGCTTGACTCCTCTTGAGGCTTTGTGCGTTGTTTCTTGCATTAATAATATTTACTTTGCCGCAGCAGATCTAGTAGCGGCCTCTCACATTGGAATTGTTACTTTACGTGAATATTTAGCAATTAGTGCTATTTATATAAATTTTTCCTCTGCCTTTAGTCTTTGCGCAGAATCAGTAACTCCGTGGTGGGTTTCCATGACAACCTAGGATGTTGTCAGTGGTTTGAGAATGACTTAGGGGACGCTACCTTGCCTAGGAACGGTGGGCCACTTCCGGTTTCCGGTTGGGTGTGATCGAAGCCAACGCGGCAAAGATTCGGTAAGTCCCACTTAATCATTATAATATAAAAGAAATACGTTACAATGTGTTCTTTTACCCTGAAAAAGGCCCTTGTTTGGGCCGAAACGTCGGTTATTTTAATGTAACTTCAATAAACTTTGTTGTTTTACTATACGATGTCCTCGAGTGCGGTTCCGCCAATGGATTGTTTTGTATGCACGTATCTGGAACTCTACTAGCACCGAGGCCTCTACAACCTAAAGGGAGAGAGCGGATTTCCTGATGGAGGTTCAGTTAACAAAGTAGGATCATAGTTTGCGTAAGCTGTCACAGTCGCCAATGTACCCATCGTTAACAGGTCCTATCTCACTTGACTGTACATATGGAGAGCGGACATCTCTCCTGGGTATACACCCCTCCCTGTTCACAGGTGTGTCCCCCCGTGACAGCCTATAAAGACTAGTGCATGCTGGGAAGCTCCAAGGTGAGTAAATTCTGTAAATGCAGATACAGTCAAGTTAGATAGGACCTGTCAGCGATGGGGTACATTGGTGACTGTGACAGCTTACGCAAACTATGATCATACTTTGTTAACTGAATCCCCATCATTTTACCTCCGTCAGGTTTTTTGAAAAGTTTTTTTTTTTTGCAGAAAATGGTGGATCAAGGTGGTCATTGATATGGAGTGCTCTATTTTGGTGTTATCGGGGTCTGAGCAGCCCCTTTATATCGGGGTCTGTGCAACAGGCGCTTAAGGGGTTAATATTCCTTTCTCGCTTTATATCCAGGTCTCGATGGTCCAGCAATAAGTAACAATGATCTGTTCTCTGTGCCGCGACCTATGACCCCACCAATCATGTCCCACGCTCGCTTAGTCACGGTGTAAAAGTCGCCGAATAGCAAGTGGCAAGATTCGGACAAACTTCAGGGCTAGCACAGAGCGGGCGAGCGAGATCTTTGTTAGTGTCACAGTGACTGAACCTGTGGTAGCCCCCCCCCCGATGCCTACAACCCCCAGAATTATTTTAATGCAGAAGCTGACTAGAGGATCATGGGAGCCGTAGTGCAATATATTTTGGACACCCTTGCCATAGACTGGACTGCTCAACCTTGGCCCTCCAGCTGGTTTGGAACTACACTTTCCATGAGGCTCCGCTAACGAGTGGCCGGGCATCATGGGAGATTTAGTTCCAAAACATCTGGAGGGTCAAGTCTGCCGTAACAAAAAATATGTGGAAACAAGTCCTCGATCTCCTGCCGGGAGCCACATCCGGTCTTTGTGCGTCGCCCTGCACGCCCCACACCCGCACCACAACACCCGTTTATTACCATAAAGTATATATATAAAACGCGACACAGACTGTGTTTATTAATGCACTTTATTGGTGGCATCAAACAGATTGTGAGGACACAGATAAAGCCGGGCGACACGTGCTCTCATCAGCCGTGGTGGAGGGATCTTCTCAACCCACGCAGACTATTAAGTCTACTATTTAGTACCCTGTGTGACTAAAAACCTCCCGCGTAACAGATCTGCATGTGTTCTATATATATACTGTATCTATACCGAGCGACAGATCAATAATCTATCAGATTTTACAGGTAACTGTACAACGTGGGGCGCGGGGCACGCCAGCACAGAATGGGGGGACAGGGGTGCCGCTCGCCCCTGGACAGAATCGGGGTGCTGTTCACTCAGAACAGATGGGGGTTTCAGGGACAATATACGACCCACATGGAACAGTCAGACCCTCTGTTCCTCTCGCAGGATGAAGCCACAAACGTTACAACACAAATTAACGCCTGATAAAACACGCCAGACCGTGCTGCCCCCGAAGCCAAGCGCCGGACCGCGCCGCCCCGACCGCGCCGCCCCCGAAGCCGAGTGCCAGACGGCGCCGCCCCCGAAGCCAGGCGCCGGACCGCGCCGCCCCCGAAGCCAAGCGCCGGACCGCGCCGCCCCCGAAGACAAGAGCCGGACCGCGCCGCCCCCGAAGACAAGAGCCGGACCGCGCCGCCCCAAAACAAGAGCCGGACCGCGGGCCCGAAGACAAGAGCCGGACCGCGCCGCCCCCGAAGACAAGAGCCAGACCGCGCCGCCCCCGAAGACAAGAGCCGGACCGCGCCGCCCCCGAAGACAAGAGCCGGACCGCGGGCCCGAAGACAAGAGCCGGACCGCGCCGCCCCCGAAGACAAGAGCCAGACCGCGCCGCCCCCGAAGACAAGAGACAGACCGCGCCGCCCCCGAAGACAAGAGCCAGACCGCGCCGCCCCCGAAGACAAGAGCCAGACCGCGCCGCCCCCGAAGACAAGAGCCAGACCGCGCCGCCCCCGAAGACAAGAGCCAGACCGCGCCGCCCCCGAAGACAAGAGCCGGACCGCGCCGCCCCGAAGCCAAGAGCCAGACCGCGCCGCCCCCGAAGACAAGAGCCAGACCGCGCCGCCCCCGAAGACAAGAGCCAGACTGCGCCGCCCCCGAAGACAAGAGCCAGACTGCGCCGCCCCCGAAGAGCCAGACTGTGTCCCCCTGAAGCCAAGTGCCAGACTGTGCCGCCCCGAAGACAAGAGTAAGACTGCGCCGCCCCCGAAGACAAGAGCCAGACTGCACCCCCACGAGGAAATTGTCTGGGTTGAGTGAACCTGAGCGCCACTAACGCTGCCACCTTTATTCCAGACATGAGATGAGCCGCTGAATAACCCTGGCCTCCCTTAGGTCATTTGAAACTACATCTCCCATGATGCTCAGCCGCTCATTAGTCTGAGGATCCAAAGCATCTTGGGAGCCAAGGTTAGTGACCCCCTGATCTACAGCAGGATCCCGCACTCCCTATGTTTGTTGCCTACAATTCCCAGAACTCTCTCAATGCAAGGATAGCTAGAGGATCATGGGAGTTGTAGTTCAGATTAAATCACTGGCTGCGCTGGTGTTGCAGGTGATGGTTCTCACACTATCAGTCGGAGGACGATTTGACACCTGAAGATAAAAGGGCTCAGCGGTCGTTATCGCAGTCGGACGGGTCTAGCGAGTGGCTGGGGGGGGCAGGGCTTCAACGTAAATCAGCTCCTGATGAGGGTAAGGAACTCTTCTCTGGTTTTGGGGTCCTCCCTGAAGACGCCCAACATGGTACTCGTCACGGTTTTGCTGTTCATCTTCTGAACGCCGCGCATCACCATACACATGTGCCTGCAGCGAGAGGGAGAAGACAAACAAGTATCGTTAAAGTTGCAAGGAAAGGTGTCAGGACCGGCCCACCCGCTGGCAGGAAGGCAACCCGATAAACAAAGGCACTAAGTGTTACAGTGTGTCAAATATACCTTGCAAGTGGAGCTGCCCCCTCCCCCCACGCATCATCAGCCAGGACCGTATGACGTTATAGACGAGCGCTCAATGTTTAACATCTCACAGGACTGAATCGTTGCTCCTCGTTTGCCATATAGTGTGCACGCCCGTACAGAGACCCCTGAACGCTAATCTGCGTCACACACTCCTGGCCGGAGACGCACTGGGGCAGCAACACACGCGCACACTTCAGGGGTGCACACAAAGGACCTCTCGTCGCTGACATGTAAACCAGATATGTGGCTGGTAACACCGGAGGAGCTTGGTATGGAGGTTTCAGGTTTTGCGGGCCTGGGGAGTCTCTGGCTGGGAGCGTACGGAGCAGTGCGAGAGCACTCATGGTGAGTTTTACTACATCTCTTCAAGGACCCAGGATGTCAGATGAGCAGCAACGTTTTCATCCTCATTAGGACTCGGATGTTGACTCTGCGCTGCCTCGCGGCATCCGTGAAGTGATACGATAAAACTCCCCTCGAGCGCTCTTCTACTGCGTCGTACGCTTCTGGACAGGGCGGCAGCAACTGAAACATTGTGAACGGCGCAGCAGGACTTCAAGGACCCAGGAGTAAGATGCTGAGGCTCGTCTGCCACACGGTGCCCTTAAACCAAGACAATAACACACTCTTAGAGCGCTTGTCTACTGCATCATACGCTCCTGGCCAGAGAGACTCCTGGGAAGCAGCAGCTTCCATCCAGACGCGTATGATGCAGTATAAGAGTTTTATTGTATTGCTGCAAAGCGCAGGCGACGAGCATCAACATCTCAGCCCTGAGAGATTTATAAAATCACTAAAGAGGGAAATGGTGCTGTTCATCGGACACTGCAATAAAACGCACTGCTAGCGCTCTGTTACTGCGTCATACGCTCCTGGCCAGAGTCACAGGACGACGGCAACATCTGAAACATTTCTCCAGTAAACTCCGATCGAGTGAGCTATCGCTATAAGGATATAGCGACGCCGAACAGATCAACTCTGTTTCCGTTGTTGCCACCATAGTGCGTCTCCGGGCAGGAGCGTACGGTGAGTTTTGTTGCATCCCTGGAAGGACACTGTCGGACAGGCAGCAACGAGTCTGTCCTCTTTGGTGCTCGAGGATCTGGATAAAACTCTCAGGACGGAGATGTTGACAGTTGTTGCTGCACTGGGTCATTAAAATTATACAATAAAACTCATTGCTCTATCACAGCGTCAAACGCTCCTGGCCAGAAGCGACTTTTCAGTCAATTCTTCCCCGGGCAAGTGGTAGAGCGCTCACACAGATCTAATGAATCTGTTGAAGGACGCAGCACGGCAGACGAGCATCAGCATCCTGAGAGTTTTATGGAGCTGCACTGTGTCCTACGCTACTGGCCGGAGGCGGCGGCAACAACTGTGATGTCAATCCAAGACGGCAAGGACCCAGACCGCAAGCGCCCAGACACCTGGGCCAAGACCACAAGGACCCAGACCCCTGGGCCAAGACCACAAGGACCCAGACCCCTGGGCCCAGACCTCAAGGACCCAGACCGCAAGGGCCCAGACCGCAAGGGCCCAGACCCCTGGGCCAAGACCGCAAGGACCCAGACCCCTGGGCCAAGACCGCAAGGACCCAGACCCCTGGGCCAAGACCGCAAGGACCCAGACCCCTGGGCCAAGACCGCAAGGACCCAGACCCCTGGACCCAGACCGCAAGGACCCAGACCCTGGGCCAAGACCGCAAGGACCCAGACCCCTGGGCCAAGACCGCAAGGACCCAGACCCCTGGGCCAAGACCCCAAGGGCCCAGACCCCTGGGCCAAGACCGCAAGGGCCCAGACCCCTGGGCCAAGACCGCAAGGGCCCAGACCCCTGGGCCAAGACCGCAAGGGCCCAGACCCCTGGGCCAAGACCGCAAGGGCCCAGACCCCTGGGCCAAGATCGCAAGGACCCAGACCCCTGGGCCAAGACAGCAAGGACCCAGACCCCTGGGCCAAGACCGCAAGGACCCAGACCCCTGGGCCAAGACCGCAAGGACCCAGACCCCTGGGCCAAGACCGCAAGGACCCAGACCCCTGGGCCAAGACTGCAAGGACCCAGACCCCTGGGCCAAGACCGCAAAGACACATACCCCTGGGCCAAGACCACAAGGGCCCAGACCCCTGGGCCAAGACCGCAAGGACCCAGACCCCTGGGCCGAGACCGCAAGGACCCAGACCCCTGGACCCAGACCGCAAGGGCCCAGACCGCAAGGACCCAGATTGCAAGGACCCAGACCCCTGGACCCAGACCGCAAGGGCCAAGACCGCAAGGACCCGGACCCCTCGGCCAAGACCGCAAGGACCCAGACCCCTGTACCCAGACCGCAAGGACCCAGATTGCAAGGACCCAGACCGCAAGGGCCCAGACCGCAAGGACCCAGACCCCAGGGCCCAGACCGCAAGGACCCAGACCGCAAGGGCCAAGACCGCAAGGGCCAAGACCCCTGGGCCAAGACCTCAAGGACCCAGACCCCTGGGCCCAGACCGCAAGGGCCCAGACCCCTGGGCCCAGACCGCAAGGGCCCAGACCGCAAGGGCCCAGACCGCAAGGGCCCAGACCGCAAGGACCCAGACCCCAGGGCCAAGACCGCAAGGACCCAGACCCCTGGGCCCAGACCTCAAGGACCCAGACCCCTGGGCCCAGACCGCACGGGCCCAGACCCCTGGGCCCAGACCTTAAGGGCACAGACCGCAAGGGCAAAGACCCCTGGGCCCAGACCGCAAGGGCCCAGACCCCTGGACCCAGACCGCAAGGGCCCAGACCCCTGGACCCAGACCGCAAGGACCCAGACCCCTGGGCCAAGACCGCAAGGACCCAGACCCTTGGGCCAAGACCGCAAGGACCCAGACCCTTGGGCCAAGACCGCAAGGACCCAGACCCCTGGACCCAGATCGCAAGGGACCAGACCGCAAGGACCCAGACCGCAAGGGCCCAGACCGCAAGGGCCCAGACCGCAAGGGCCCAGACCGCAAGGACCCAGACCGCAAGGACCCAGACCACAAGGACCCAGACCGCAAGGGCCCAGACCGCAAGGGCCCAGACCGCAAGGACCCAGACCCCTGGGCCCAGACCGCAAGGGCCCAGACCGCAAGGGCCCAGACCCCTGGGCCAAGACTGCAAGTGTCCAAACCGCAAGTGCCCAGACCGCAAGGACCCAGACCGCAAGGACCCAGACCGCAAGGGCCCAGACCCCTGGGCCAAGACCGCAAGGACCCAGACCGCACGGGCCCAGACCGCAAGGGCCCAGACCCCTAGGCCCAGACCGCAAGGGCCCAGACCCCTGGACCCAGACCGCAAGCATACACAGCATCTCTATACACAACCCCATCAGCATCTCTATACACAACCCCATCAGCATCTCTATACACAGCCTCATCAGCATCTCTATACACAGCCTCATCAGCATCTCTAGTCTATACACAGAGTCACAGCATCTCTATACACAACCCCATCAGCATCTCTATACACAACCCCATCAGCATCTCTATACACAGCCTCACAGCATCTCTATACACAGCCTCACAGCATCTCTATACACAGCCTCACAGCATCTCTATACACAGCCTCACAGCATATCTATACACAGCCTCACAGCATCTCTATACACAGCCTCACAGCATCTCTATACACAAGCCCACAGCATCTCTATACACAAGCCCACAGCATCTCTATACACAAGCCCACAGCATCTCTATACACAAGCCCACAGCATCTCTATACACAAGCCCACAGCATCTCTATACACAACCCCATCAGCATCTCTATACACAACCCCATCAGCATCTCTATACACAACCCCATCAGCATCTCTATACACAACCCCATCAGCATCTCTATACACAACCCCATCAGCATCTCTATACCCAACCCCATCAGCATCTCTATACCCAACCCCATCAGCATCTCTATACCCAACCCCATCAGCATCTCTATACACAGCCTCACAGCATCTCTATACACAGCCTCACAGCATCTCAATACACAGCCTCACAGCATCTCTATACACAGCCTCACAGCATCTCTATACACAGCCTCACAGCATCTCTATACACAGCCTCACAGCATCTCTATACACAGCCTCACAGCATCTCTATACACAGCCTCACAGCATCTCTATACACAGCCTCACAGCATCTCTATACACAGCCTCACAGCATCTCTATACACAGCCTCACAGCATCTCTATACACAGCCTCACAGCATCTCTATACACAGCCTCACAGCATCTCTATACACAGCATCTCTATTATTATTATTATTATTATTCTTTATTTATAAAGCGCCAGCATATTCCGCAGCGCTGTACAATAAGCACAGTATAGACAGGGTTACAATACATTGAACAACATTTGACAAACAGTACAGGAGGAGATGAGGGCCCTATTCCCGTAGGAACTCACAATCTAGGAGGGTTGGGGTTGGAAACAGGAGCAGAGGACTGTAAGGTGAGAGTGATTGATGGTTGCATCAGTGAGTTGGGTGGTAGGCTTCCCTAAATAGGAATGTTTTAAGGGAGCGTTTGAAGGAAGAGAAGTTAGGGGAAAGTCTGACAGCACGAGGGAGAGCGTTCCAGAGAGTGGGGGCTGCGCGTGAGAAATCCTGCAGTCTATCATGGGAAGAGGTGATGCGGGGAGAAGCTAGGCGCAGGTCACTGTTTGACCTTAGGGAGCGGGCTGGGGTGTATTTGGTGATTAGTGAGGACAGGTAGTGGGGCGCTGAGTTAGTGAGGGTTTTGTAGGTAAGGATAAGGATTTTGAACTTAATTCTGCAGTGGATGGGGAGCCAGTGAAGGGACTCGCAGAGGGGAGCGGCAGAGACAGAGCGGCGGGTGAGGTGAATTAGCCTGGCGGAGGCTAATCTCTATACACAGCATCTCTATACACAGCATCTCTATACACAGCATCTCTATACACAAGCCCACAGCATCTCTATACACAGCCTCACAGCATCTCTATACACAACCCCATCAGCATCTCTATACACAACCCCATCAGCATCTCTATACACAACCCCATCAGCATCTCTATACACAACCCCATCAGCATCTCTATACACAACCCCATCAGCATCTCTATACCCAACCCCATCAGCATCTCTATACCCAACCCCATCAGCATCTCTATACACAACCCCATCAGCATCTCTATACACAACCCCATCAGCATCTCTATACACAGCCCCATCAGCATCTCTATACACAGCCCCATCAGCATCTCTATACACAGCCTCACAGCATCTCTATACACAGCCTCACAGCATCTCTATACACAGCATCTCTATACACAGCATCTCTATACACAGCATCTCTATACACAGCATCTCTATACACAGCATCTCTATACACAGCCTCACAGCATCTCTATACACAGCCTCACAACATCTCTATACACAGCATCTCTATACACAACCCCACAGCATCTCTATAGACAAGCCCACAGCATCTATATAGACAAGCCCACAGCATCTTTATAGACAAGCCCACAGCATCTCTATAGACAAGCCCACAGCATCTCTATAGACAAGCCCACAGCATCTCTATACACAACCACATCTCTATACACAACCACATTAGCATCTCTATACACAACCCCTTCAGCATCTCTCTACAAAAACAGCATCTCTATACACAACCCCATCAGCATCTCTATACACAACCCCATCAGCATCTCTATACACAACCCCATCAGCATCTCTATACACAGCCACTCTATACACAACCCCTTTAGCATCTCTATACAAAAACAGCATCTCTATACACAACCCCAACAGCATCTCTATACACAACCCCATCAGCATCTCTATACACAACCCCATCAGCATCTCTATACACAACCCCACAGCATCTCTATACACAGCCTCACAGCATCTCTATACACAACCCCATCAGCATCTCTATACACAACCCCATCAGCATCTCTATACACAGCCTCACGGCATCTCTATACACAGCCTCACAGCATCTCTATACACAGCCTCACAGCATCTCTATACAGTCTCACAGCATCTCTATACAGTCTCACAGCATCTCTATACAGTCTCACAGCATCTCTATACACAGTCTCACAGCATCTCTATACACAACACAATCAGCATCTCTATACACAACACAATCCCACAGAATCTCTATACACAGCCTCACAGCATCTCTATACACAGCCTCACAGCATCTCTATACACAGCCTCACAGCATCTCTATACACAGCCTCACAGCATCTCTATACACAGCCTCACAGCATCTCTATACACAACCTAGCAGCATCTCTATACACAGCCTCACAGCATCTCTATACACAGCCTCACAGCATCTCTATACACAACCCCATCAGCATCTCTATACACAGCCTCACAGCATCTCTATACAGTCTCACAGCATCTATATACACAGTCTCACAGCATCTCTATACAGTCTCACAGCATCTCTATACACAACCCCATCAGCATCTCTATACACAACCCCATCAGCATCTCTATACACAGCCTCACAGCATCTCTATACACAACCCCATCAGCATCTCTATACACAACCCATCAGCATCTCTATACACAACCCCATCAGCATCTCTATACACAACCCCATCAGCATCTCTATACACAACCCCATCAGCATCTCTATACACAGCCTCACAGCATCTCTATACACAGCCTCACAGCATCTCTATACACAGCCTCACAGCATCTCTATACACAGCCTCACAGCATCTCTATAGACAAGCCCACAGCATCTCTATACACAGCCTCACAGCATCTCTATACACAGCCTCACAGCATCTCTATACACAGCCTCACAGCATCTCTATAGACAAGCCCACAGCATCTCTATAGACAACCCCTTCAGCATCTCTATACACAACCCCATCAGCATCTCTATACACAACCCCATCAGCATCTCTATACACAGCCACTCTATACACAACCCCATCAGCATCTCTATACACAGCCTCACAGCATCTCTATACACAGCCTCACAGCATCTCTATACACAGCCTCACAGCATCTCTATACACAGCCTCACAGCATCTCTATACACAGCATCTCTATACACAGCCTCACAGCATCTCTATACACAGCCTCACAGCATCTCTATACACAGCCTCACAGCATCTCTATACACAGCCTCACAGCATCTCTATACACAGCCTCACAGCGTCTCTATACACAGCGTCTATACACAACCCCATCAGCATCACTACACAGCATCTCTATACACAACCCCATCAGCATCTCTATACACAGCCTCTCTATACACAAACATCTCTATACACAACCCCATCAACAACTCTATACAGCCACTCTATACACAACCCCATCAGCATCTCTATACACAGCCACTCTATACACAATCAGCATCTCTATAAACAGCCACTCTATACACAATCAGCATCTCTATACACAACCCCATCAGCATCTCTATACACAAGCCCACAGCATCTCTATACACAACCCCATCAGCCACTCTATACACAACCCCATCAGCATCTCTATACACAACCCCATCAGCATCTCTATACACAACCCCATCAGCATCTCTATACACAACCCCATCAGCATCTCTATACACAGCCACTCTATACACAACCCCATCAGCATCTCTATACACAGCCTCACAGCATCTCTATACACAGCCTCACAGCATCTCTATACACAGCCTCACAGCATCTCTATACACAGCCTCACAGCATCTCTATACACAGCCTCACAGCATCTCTATACACAGCCTCACAGCATCTCTATACACAGCCTCACAGCATCTCTATACACAGCCTCACAGCATCTCTATACACAGCCTCACAGCGTCTCTATACAGTCTCACAGCGTCTATACACAACCCCATCAGCATCACTACACAGCATCTCTATACACAACCCCATCAGCATCTCTATACACAGCCTCTCTATACACAAACAACATCTCTATACACAACCCCATCAACATCTCTATACAGCCACTCTATACACAACCCCATCAGCATCTCTATACACAGCCACTCTATACACAATCAGCATCTCTATACACAACCCCATCAGCATCTCTATACACAAGCCCACAGCATCTCTATACACAACCCATCAGCCACTCTATACACAACCCCATCAGCATCTCTATACACAACCCCATCAGCATCTCTATACACAACCCCATCAGCATCTCTATACACAACCCCATCAGCATCTCTATACACAACCCCATCAGCATCTCTATACACACCCCCATCAGCATCTCTATACACAACCCCATCAGCATCTCTATACACAACCCCATCAGCATCTCTATACACAACCCCATCAGCATCTCTATACACAACCCCATCAGCATCTCTATACACAACCCCATCAGCCACTCTATACACAACCCCATCAGCATCTCTATACACAACCCCATCAGCATCTCTATACACAACCCCATCAGCATCTCTATACACAACCCCATCAGCATCTCTATACACAACCCCATCAGCATCTCTATACACAACCCCATCAGCATCTCTATACACAACCCCATCAGCATCTCTATACACAACCCCATCAGCATCTCTATACACAACCCAATCAGCATCTCTAACACAACCCATCAGCATCTCTATACACAACCCCATCAGCATCTCTATACACAACCCCATCAGCATCTCTATACACAACCCCATCAGCATCTCTATACACAACCCCATCAGCATCTCTATACACACCCCATCAGCATCTCTATACACAACCCCATCAGCATCTCTATACACAACCCCATCAGCATCTCTATACACAACCCCATCAGCATCTCTATACACAACCCCATCAGCATCTCTATACACAACCCCATCAGCATCTCTATACACAACCACATCAGCATCTCTATACACAACCACATCTGCATGTCTATACACCACCCCCCCATCAGCATCTCTATACACAGCCTCACAGCATCTCTATACACAGCCTCACAGCATCTCTATACACAGCATCTCTATACACAGCCTCACAGCATCTCTATACACAACCCATCAGCATCTCTATACACAACCCCATCAGCATCTCTATACACAACCCCATCAGCATCTCTATACACAACCCCATCAGCATCTCTATACACAACCCCATCAGCATCTCTATACACAACCCCATCAGCATCTCTATACACAACCTCACAACATCTCTATACACAGCCTCACAGCATCTCTATACACAGCCTCACAGCATCTCTATACACAGCCTCACAGCATCTCTATACACAGCCTCACAGCATCTCTATACACAGCCTCACAGCATCTCTATACACAGCCTCACAGCATCTCTATACACAGCCTCACAGCATCTCTATACACAGCCTCACAGCATCTTTATACACAGCATCTCTATACACAGCATCTCTATACACAGCATCTCTATACACAGCCTCACAGCATCTCTATACACAGCCTCACAGTCTGTGTTTGACAGAGGGCATCCACCTCTATATAAATCCATGTTGAATTCAGTGGCCCAATGGCAATTAACCCTTTGAAAACATCAGTTACTTATTCAAAACAGTAAAAATCAACACCTTGGCACAGTTGGCACTGTTTTCGTGGCAAACTTGCCATTGGGCCAGGCTGAAGACAATGGTGTTTGATAGAGGGCATCCACCTCTATATAAATCCATGTTGAATTCAGTGGCCCAATGGCAATTAACCCTTTGAAATCATCCGTTACTTATTCAAAATAGTAAAAATCAGCACCCTTGGCACCGTTTTCGTGGCAAACTTGCCATTGGGCCAGGCTGAAGACAATGGTGTTTGATAGAGGACATCCACCTCTAGATAAATCCATGTTGAATTCAGTGGCCAATGGCAATTAACCTTTGAAATCATCCGTTACTTATTCAAAATAGTAAAAATCAGCACCTTTGGCACCGTTGGCACTGTTTTCGTGGCAAACTTGCCATTGGGCCAGGCTGAAGACTATGGTGTTTGATAGAGGGCATCCACCTCTATATAAATACATGTTGAATTCGGTGGCCCAATGGCAATTAACCCTTTGAAAACATCAGTTACTTATTCAAAATAGTAAAAATCAGCACCCTTGGCACAGTTGGCACTGTTTTCGTGGCAAACTTGCCATTGGGCCAGGCTGAAGACAATGGTGTTTGATAGAGGGCATCCACCTCTATATAAATACATGTTGAATTCAGTGGCCCAATGGCAATTAACCCTTTGAAAACATCAGTTACTTATTCAAAATAGTAAAAATCAACACCTTGGCACAGTTGGCACTGTTTTCGTGGCAAACTTGCCATTGGACCAGGCTGAAGACAATTGTGTTTGATAGAGGGCATCCACCTCTATATAAATCCATGTTGAATTCAGTGGCCCAATGGCAATTAACCCTTTTAAAACATCAGTTACTTATTAAAAACAGTAAAAATCAGCACCCATGGCACAGTTGGCACTGTTTTCGTGGCAAACTTGCCATTGGGCCAGGCTGAAGAGTATGGTGTTTGATAGAGGGCATCCACCTCTATATAAATCCATGTTGAATTCAGTGGTCCAATGGCAATTAACCCTTTGAAAACATCAGTTACTTATTCAAAACAAACAAGCCGCACCCATGGCACAGTTGGCACTGTTTTCGTGGCAAACTTGCCATTGGGCCAGGCTGAAGCCAATTGTGTTTGACAGAGGGCATCCACCTCTATATAAATCCATGTTGAATTCAGTGGCCCAACGGCAATTAACCCTTTGAAATCATCCGTTACTTATTCAAAATAGTAAAAATCAGCACCCTTGGCACCGTTTTCGTGGCAAACTTGCCATTGGGCCAGGCTGAAGACAATGGTGTTTGATAGAGGGCATCCACCTCTATATAAATACATGTTAATTCAGTGGCCCAATGGCAATTAACCCTTTGAAAACATCAGTTACTTATTCAAAATAGTAAAAATCAGCACCCTTGGCACAGTTGGCACTGTTTTCGTGGCAAACTTGCCATTGGACCAGGCTGAAGACAATGGTGTTTGATAGAGGACATCCACCTCTAGATAAATCCATGTTGAATTCAGTGGCCCAATGGCAATTAACCCTTTGAAAACATCAGTTACTTATTCAAAATAGTAAATATCAGCACCCTTGGCACCGTTGGCACTGTTTTCGTGGCAAACTTGCCATTGGGCCAGGCTGAAGACAATTGTGTTCGATAGAGGGCATCCACCTATATATAAAACCATGTTGAATTCAGTGGCCCAATGGCAATTAACCCTTTGAAAACATCAGTTACTTATTCAAAATAGTAAAAATCAGCACCCTTGGCACAGTTGGCACTGTTTTCGTGGCAAACTTGCCATTGGGCCAGGCTGAAGACAATGGTGTTTGATACAGGACATCCACCTCTAGATAAATCCATGTTGAATTCAGTGGCCCAATGGCAATTAACCCTTTGAAATCATCACTTATTCAAAATAGTAAAAATCAACACCCTTGGCACAGTTGGCACTGTTTTCGTGGCAAACTTGCCATTGGACCAGGCTGAAGACAATGGTGTTTGATAGAGGGCATCCACCTCTATATAAATCCATGTTGAATTCAGTGGCCCAATGGCAATTAACCCTTTGAAATCATCACTTATTCAAAATAGTAAAAATCAACACCCTTGGCACAGTTGGCACTGTTTTTGTGGCAAACTTGCCATTGGGCCAGGCTGAAGACAATTATGTTTGATAGAGGGCATCCACCTCTATATAAATCCATGTTGGATTCAGTGGCCCAATGGCAATTAACCCTTTGAAATCATCAGTTACTTATTCAAAAATAGTAAAAATCAACACCCATGGCACAGTTGGCACTGTTTATGTGGCAAACTTGCCATTGGGCCAGGCTGAAGACAATTGTGTTTGATAGAGGGCATCCACCTCTATATAAATACATGTTGAATTCAGTGGCCCAATGGCAATTAACCCTTTGAAATCATCAGTTACTTATTCAAAATAGTAAAAATCAACACCCTTGGCACAGTTGGCACTGTTTTCGTGGCAAACTTGCCATTGGGCCAGGCTGAAGACAATTGTGTTTGATAGAGGGCATCCACCTCTATATAAATCCACAAAATGAATAAAGAAGCTCCAGAGTCCACGATAGATTTCAATGGATTTAATCCAACAACAGAAAAAAAGGGCTTGACAAAGACCAGTCATGGTCGAAACGTTGCCTTTTTTTCTGTTGTTGGATTAAATCCATTGAAATCTATCGTGGACTCTGGAGCTTCTTTATTCATTTTGTGATTGTTGGGGCTGTGGAGCAAGAGACCCCCACTCCATTTATCCACTTTGGGTTCTGCATTCGGGCACAACTTTTCATCTATATAAATCCATGTTGAATTCAGTGGCCCAATGGCAATTAAGGCTTTGAAATCATCAGTTACTTATTCAAAATAGTAAAAATCAGCACCCTTGGCACCGTTGGCACTGTTTTCGTGGCAAACTTGCCATTGGGCCAGGCTGAAGACAATTGTGTTCGATAGAGGGCATCCACCTATATATAAAACCATGTTGAATTCAGTGGCCCAATGGCAATTAACCCTTTGAAAACATCAGTTACTTATTCAAAATAGTAAAAATCAGCACCCTTGGCACAGTTGGCACTGTTTTCGTGGCAAACTTGCCATTGGACCAGGCTGAAGACAATGGTGTTTGATAGAGGACATCCACCTCTAGATAAATCCATGTTGAATTCAGTGGCCCAATGGCAATTAACCCTTTGAAAACATCAGTTACTTATTCAAAACCGTAAAAATCAACACCTTGGCACAGTTGGCACTGTTTTCGTGGCAAAATTGCCATTGGGCCAGGCTGAAGACAATTGTGTTTAATAGAGGGCATCCACCTCTATATAAATCCATGTTGGATTCAGTGGCCCAATGGCAATTAACCCTTTGAAATCATCAGTTACTTATTCAAAAATAGTAAAAATCAACACCCATGGCACAGTTGGCACTGTTTATGTGGCAAACTTGCCATTGGGCCAGGCTGAAGACAATTGTGTTTGATAGAGGGCATCCACCTCTATATAAATACATGTTGAATTCAGTGGCCCAATGGCAATTAACCCTTTGAAATCATCAGTTACTTATTCAAAATAGTAAAAATCAACACCCTTGGCACAGTTGGCACTGTTTTCGTGGCAAACTTGCCATTGGGCCAGGCTGAAGACAATTGTGTTTGATAGAGGGCATCCACCTCTATATAAATCCATGTTGAATTCAGTGGCCCAATGGCAATTAAGGCTTTGAAATCATCAGTTACTTATTCAAAATAGTAAAAATCAGCACCCTTGGCACCGTTGGCACTGTTTTCGTGGCAAACTTGCCATTGGGCCAGGCTGAAGACAATGGTGTTTGATAGAGGGCATCCACCTCTATATAAATCCATGTTGAATTCAGTGGCCCAATGGCAATTAACCCTTTGAAAACATCAGTTACTTATACAAAGCAGTAAAAATCAGCACCCATGGCACAGTTGGCACTGATTTTTCTGCCCAAATTGCAGTTGGGCCAGGCTAAATTTGACATTGTTTGGTAGAGGGCATCCACCTCTATATAAATCCATGTTAAAATCATTGGCACAATTGTAATTAACCATTTAAAAACAGGTTTTTATCGAAATTTTACATACTTAGAATTCAACCGAATCAGAAACCAACTTCCACGAATAAGAAACTAACTTCAGCCTCGTTTGGCCGCCAAGTATTTTAAAAAACAATGAATTCCAGTGGAGAAGTGGTTAAACAGAAGCTTTAACACCACATTCCACCCTGGCCCAACAAATCTTTATTACCTTGAAAGTGAAGGAGTCAACTTTTCCCCTAGGTTGGACTTTGAGCCGGTCACCCCCAGGACAGGTGAAAGGTTATAATAGCGGGCTCTGGGTATTAAAGTGTTAAAGTGCAGCTCACCTCGGCCTAGGTTGGGGTTCAGGAGAGGCGCCCGGCTCCCTCAGCGCTGGGAATCAGGTCTCCTCACACACAGGCGGCGCTTTCAAACTTCGCGGGTAAAAGACGTCAGAAAAATGTCGGGAAGCTGTCCGGGGTCCAGGAGAACCTTTACAGATCCCTCCGGCGACGGGGTTACAGCCAGAAACGAGAAGGGGGGGGGGTGAAGATTCCGGAGTCACCGACGTCTGTATATTTAGAAAACATTTAGGCAAATAACCAGAGCCAATCAGACAGGCGGAAGATATAGCTACAGGACCGGAAGCCTCGTTTTAGATTTGCATTGACAGGAGATTGCGGCACATGACAGGCGGCGAAGCATCACGGGAATTGTAGTTTTAGAGTATTTTAAAAAGAGGAAAATGTTTATTTATACAGGAGGGGTTGATGTATGTGTTTCTAATTTGTCAAAACATCTCTTTTGTTTCTACATGAGGAATGAAGAGGATTTAGGAGAAAGTTGAATAGTACTTATAGATTATCGCCAAATTTAGTCCTATATTATACTCTAAAACTACAATTCCCGTGATGCTTCGCCGCCTGTCATGTGCCGCAATATCCGGTCAATGCAAATCTAAAACGAGGCTTCCGGTCCTGTAGCTATATCTTCCGCCTGTCTGAATGGCTCTGGTTATTTGCCTAAATGTTTTCTAAATATACAGACGTCGGTGACTCCGGAATCTTCACCCCCCCCCTTCTCGTTTCTGGCTGTAACCCCGTCGCCGGAGGGATCTGTAAAGGTTCTCCTGGACCCCGGACAGCTTCCCGACATTTTTCTGACGTCTTTTACCCGCGAAGTTTGAAAGCGCCGCCTGTGTGTGAGGAGACCTGATTCCCAGCGCTGAGGGAGCCGGGCGCCTCTCCTGAACCCCAACCTAGGCCGAGGTGAGTGACCCCCCCCGCGGAGTGTGAAACCCCCCCCGCGGACTGAGACCCCCCCCCGCGGAGTGTGACCCCCCCCGCGGAGTGTGACCCCCCCCCGCGGAGTGTGACGCCCCCCGCGGAGTGTGACGCCCCCCCGCGAGTGTGACGCCCCCGGCTGAGTGAGACACCACCCCCCGCGGAGTGAGACACCCCCCCCCGCGGAGTGAGACCCCCCCCCCGCGGAGTGCTGAGTGAGACACCCCCCCGCGTAGTGTAACCCCTCCCCGCCCCCGCGGAGTGTGACACCCCCCCCCGCGAGTGTGACACCCCCGCGGAGTGAGACACCCGCCCCCGCGGAGTGAGACACCCCACCTGCGGAGTGAGACACCCCCCCTGCGGAGTGAGACACCCCCCTGCAGAGTGTGACCCCCCCCGCCGAGTGTGCCCCCCCCCGCCGAGTGACCTCCCCCCCGCCGAGTGACCTCCCCCCCCGTGGAGTGTGACCCCCCCCCCCCGGAGTGCGACCCCCCCCCCCGCGCGGAGTGTGATTCCCCCGCGGAGTCTGGCCGTGTGGGCGCGCTCGCTGTGCTGGCCGTGTGGGCGCGCTCGTGCTGTGCTGGCCGTGTGGGCGCGCTCGCGCCGTGCTGGCCGTGTGGGCGCGCTCGCAGCCGTGCTGGCCGTGTGGGCGCGCTCGCGCTGTGCTGGCCGTGTGGGCGCGCTCGCGCTTTGCGTGTGAGCGTCGTCGTCCCCGCGGCGTGTGAGCGGCGTCGTCCCCGCGGCGTGTGAGCGGCGTCGTCCCCGCGGCGTGTGAGCGGCGTCGTCCCGCGGGCGTGTGAGCGGCGTCGTCCCCTGCGGCGTGTGAGCGGCGTCGTCCCGGGCGTGTGGAGCGCGCGTCGTCGCCGCGGCGTGTGAGCGGCGTCGTCCCCCCGCAGCGTGTGAGCGGCGTCGTCCCCTGCCGCAGCGTGTGAGCGGCGTCGTCCCCCGCAGCGTGTGAGCGGCGTCGTCCCCCCGCAGCGTGTGAGCGGCGTCGTCCCCCCGCAGCGTGTGAGCGGCGTCGTCCCCCCGCAGCGTGTGAGCGGCGTCGTCCCCCGCAGCGTGTGAGCGGCGTCGTCCCCCGCAGCGTGTGAGCGGCGTCGTCCCCCGCAGCGTGTGAGCGGCGTCGTCCCCCGCAGCGTGTGAGCGGCGTCGTCCCCCCGCAGCGTGTGAGCGGCGTCGTCCCCCGCAGCGTGTGAGCGCGTCGTCCCCCGCAGCGTGTGAGCGGCGTCGTCCCCCGCAGCGTGTGAGCGGCGTCGTCCCCCCGCAGCGTGTGAGCGGCGTCGTCCCCCCGCAGCGTGTGAGCGGCGTCGTCCCCCGCAGCGTGTGAGCGGCGTCGTCCCCCGCAGCGTGTGAGCGGCGTCGTCCCCCCGCAGCGTGTGAGCGGCGTCGTCCCCCCGCAGCGTGTGAGCGGCGTCGTCCCCCCGCAGCGTGTGAGCGGCGTCGTCCCCCCGCAGCGTGTGAGCGGCGTCGTCCCCCCGCAGCGTGTGAGCGGCGTCGTCCCCCGCAGCGTGTGAGCGGCGTCGTCCCCCGCAGCGTGTGAGCGGCGTCGTCCCCGCCGCAGCGTGTGAGCGGCGTCGCCCCCCGCAGCGTGTGAGCGGCGTCGTCCCCCCGCAGCGTGTGAGAGTCCCCCCCGCAGCGTGTGAGCGTCCCCCCCGCAGCGTGTGAGCGCCCCCCGCAGCGTGTGAGCCCCCCGCAGCGTGTGAGCGCCCCCCGCAGCGTGTGAGCGCCCCCCCCAGCGTGTGAGCGCCCCCCCCAGCGTGTGAGCGCCCCCCCCAGCGTGTGAGCGCCCCCCGCAGCGTGTGAGCGCCCCCCGCAGCGTGTGAGCGCCCCCCGCAGCGTGTGAGCGCCCCCCGCAGCGTGTGAGCGCCCCCCGCAGCGTGTGAGCGCCCCCCGCAGCGTGTGAGCGCCCCCCGCAGCGTGTGAGCGCCCCCCGCAGCGTGTGAGCGCCCCCCGCAGCGTGTGAGCGCCCCCGCAGCGTGTGAGCGCCCCCGCAGCGTGTGAGCGCCCCCCCCGCAGCGTGTGAGCGCCCCCCCCCAGCGTGTGAGCGCCCCCGCAGCGTGTGAGCGCCCCCGCAGCGTGTGAGCGCCCCCCAGCGTGTGAGCGCCCCCCCAGCGTGTGAGCGCCCCCCCAGCGTGTGAGCGCCCCCCAGCGTGTGAGCGCCCCCCGCAGCGTGTGAGCGCCCCCGCGCAGCGTGTGAGCGCCCCCGCAGCGTGTGAGCGCCCCCCGCAGCGTGTGAGCGCCCCCGCAGCGTGTGAGCGCCCCCGCAGCGTGTGAGCGCCCCCCGCAGCGTGTGAGGCCCCCCCCGCAGCGTGTGAGCGCCCCCGCAGCGTGTGAGCGCCCCCGCAGCGTGTGAGCGCCCCCGCAGCGTGTGAGCGCCCCCCGCAGCGTGTGAGCGCCCCCCGCAGCGTGTGAGCGCCCCCCGCAGCGTGTGAGCGCCCCCGCAGCGTGTGAGCGCCCCCCGCAGCGTGTGAGCGCCCCGCAGCGTGTCGTCCCCCCGCAGCGTATGAGCGTCTCCCCCCCCCCCCCCGCAGCGTGTGAGCGTCTCCCCCCCGCCCCCCGCAGCGTGTGAGCGTCCCCTGCTGGCTGTGCTGACCGCGCGCTCGCTGGCTGTGCTGGCCGCGCGCTCGCTGGCTGTGTTGGCCGCTGTTAGAGATTATTGACTTCTTTAATAGGTCAGGGATATATTAATTATGACGTATATTTTTTCTTATTGTAGATATATATTATTGACAGTGCCTCCAATACCAGTGGTATAAATTGGTATTTTACCCTTAAGAAATAAGATAATAACCAATCAATGAATATACGTCTTATCAAATATATGGCACATTATCCCGAGTTCTCTTGATGCTATCTAGATATTTTTAGACACAATAAAATCAATAAAGATGATATGAGACTGCGTAACGGTAAAACAATTCAAACCAAAATTTATTCACACGTCAAGTTTCATACAATCATATGTTATCAACGGATTAGCAAGAGACAATTTACAAGTAATTATAGATCGTGATTAGTAGCGATACAGCGACACGCAATAATCTAATGGACAAATATTTTAGGTTTATAGACCGCACCACAGATATACACGCCTCAGCTCTTAAACACCAGGCTCTATTCTTTTCACTTAAACCATTCCCATTATAAACCAATCCTCCACCTGGCTAAAATAAACAGTCAGTTACTGGGCATCACCTGCAGCACAATTTATTATTGTGGGGGCCTATTCACTAAATGCAACTTCCTTCAGGGAGATACACAACACACTCGATAGGTAGACTATCTCTTCCACAGATCAATCACAGCACTTAATTCAATATACGTTAACCCAGCGCTTCTTATTGACTTACAGTACATGCATTCAATCGAAAGGGCTGCAAGATAAATATGGAAGGAGTTATGCTAGTTTTACGAATGGGACTGACGGCACTTGACATATAAAAGCTATTTCACGGTCCCAGCGTATCTCACTATCCTATACTATAAAAGAGTAAGGCTTGGCGTGTCCGTCGCCAAGCCTTACTCTGCGCATGCGCGAGCAACCAGCGGCGATTGGCTGCGCGCGCATGCAACCGCCCCGGCACGAGCCGGCTGTGCGCTCGCCGCGGCGGTTACAAGATGCACACAGCAGCCGGGTAGAGGCTGCGCTCGCAGCCTCTACCCGGCTGCCGCGCGCATCCAACCCCTGAGCGGCAAAGGGAAAGTTCCCTCGCTTCCGCTCTTTGAAGGACCCAAGCCCCGGTCACGTGGGAGTCCCACGTGACCGCGGCTTGGGTCCTTCAACGAGCGGAAGCGGGCGAAACTTTCCCTTCGCCGCTCAGCAATGAAGTATGCGGAGCTCCAGGGGCGGCTGTCTGAATGCCGATAGAGCATTCGAACAGCCGCCCCATGTCTGGTCTGGGCTGGGCTCTGAGCTTGGGGGCAAATATCCATGAGAGCTTGGGGGGGCAAATATCCACGAGCTGGGGCAGTATCCACGTGCTGGGGCGGTATATCCACGTGCTGGGGCGGTATATCCGCGTGCTGGGGCGGTATATCCGCGTGCTGGGGCGGTATATCCGCGTGCTGGGGCGGTATATCCGCGAGCTGGGGCGGTATATCCGCGAGCTGGGGCGGTATATCCGCGAGCTGGGGCGGTATATCCGCGAGCTGGGGCGGTATATCCGCGAGCTGGGGCGGTATATCCGCGAGCTGGGGCAGTATATCCGCGAGCTGGGGCAGTATATCCACAATAGACTGCCCTCTGGGCAGGCTTTCCACCTTGTAGGTATATAATTGATCTTTAGATGTCCACAACCAGTATTCTTGGAATATAAATAATTTCACTAAATTATGGCTCAAGTATTTAGCCGGGAATAGTTTCTTCCTTAGCAATCCTATGCAGGGGACTGGAAGGTTGATTACTATTCTACTGATTATTAGGCTTAAACAGCAAAATAATTCATTTATATTCCTCTAGTTTGTGATGGACATTTAAAGTAAGGACTATGCAATTAGAAAATAGATATCAAGTTATTCAGGCATACTTTACCATCCGGTTAGTGAAGATAGAGTGGTGGAAGATTAGGGTGTGGTCACGTCTTAAGGGCGGCTGATATTGCCCTTTCTCCCCTCCAAGTGTCCCTCAGGTCTCCCCAAGCTTTTCTCAGTGTGTTGTCCTCTGCTCTGAATTGTCCCATCTATATAGTGATCTTCCGCCCAGTTTTAGATCTAGCCCATCACTATGTGGCCTCATTTGATTGGAGGATATATATATATTCATCAACTCCAGGGGTCTGTCCAGGTGTCCATATTACCTGGCCAGCAGATGGCGCTCTCAGATCTACCATCTAATTCTGCAGGAATTAATTTATGTGTTTGGCCAATCTTTTACTGGTTTGGGGTCGTTTTATTCCTATATCCCAGGACTCCATAGATTTTATTAACAAATCAAACTTTATTTCTATTGTGGCATCGCCGGCATACTTCGCCACGGCGTGTGTGCATTTCATCCCCCTTTACTTACATCCATAGGGAAGTGTATATGAGAGGATCCTGCAGACATACATTAATTCATTCATTCGTGATATCGTCTTTAACATTCACCATTACCAGACTTAATCGGCTTCATGCGGGTTAGTATACCAGACATTTGTAATAAACTGAATGTGGTGGGGCCTCTGTTTTTTATAAGATGCCAAGGTTATCTATTCTAACTGACCACATAAATTAAATATTCAAATACCATATAGTGTTAGATCATATCGCCGAATAGCATAGCATTACAAGCTGGTTTATCCAAGCCATTTAACCTTCTCTGGGTTTTTTTTTTCTTTATTGGGCAACCCATTGTTCAATGTTTACGTGGCCTTCAGAGTTTCGATCTGACAAAATAAACACAATACTGAGATACCTATCCTAGGGTAAGATCAGTTGTCCTTGTGTTCCCTTACTTTTAAACCATTTGATCTAACATCTGGTTATTTTTCTTACATCCAGAATTAAGGACAATGGATGTTTGCTGATGGATAACGAGTCTCGCTTGTTACATTGTCTTTAGAACGCATGTTCTTGTTATATATTAACGACGCAGACGAGTTGTCTGTGTGAAGCAATTGCTGCGAAATATAGAAATTTCTTATCTGAAAAGGTCTGACACCGCGCGCTCGTCGTGCTGGCCGTGTGCGCGTGGGGGACAGTTGGCAACGGGGTCGGGCTCTCTAATTTTTTTTTTCCATTCCTTTTCTCTCCAGGTGAAGACAGAGAGTTCTTCTTTTTTAGAATAACCTTCCTATTGTTGTTGAATCATGAGGCCCATTGGGACGATTGTTTCCTCCGAGTGAAAAAGCACAAACAGAAGCTGGTGAGTCTCACTGAGCGTTTCTTGGCCCCCTCCATCTGTCCTTTAATGCTATGTGCCCCCCTCCATGTGTATGTGTTTTACTTTGCCGTGTTTTGGTTTGCCATGTGAGGCCTGCACCCCCCCCGGACTGACTGCAAAAACCTGAGCTCACATGCGTTTGCTTGGTGTGGGATGTCCTCTAGTAACCCTTTCACTGCTGAGCCATTTCACCTCTGAGCTTGTTACCGTTTTCTGTTCATGCTGTGTAAATGCGATGTGAAATCTCTATTGTATGTATACGTCATGCCCTGCCAGAGTGCTGCATCAACAAATGTAACAAAAAATACCAAAATTGTGTGAATTTTTATACTGGCATCAGGATGTAATGGGTTAAATACTGTCAGGGTTCACTCACTGGAGACGCAGGCCATGCAGTGACTTGGTGGGCAGTTTGTAGGTTTTGGGCTGTGTTGCATGTTTACAGGGTTGTATCTTGCCGTTCACCTTCCTTTTGAGGGGCTTTGATTGTCTTTGCCCCCTGGACAGGTCACAGCAGCTCCACGTGTTGTGATCAGTCACTGTGAGGGTCTCACATTTTTCATATCTAATTTTTCATTTTTCAGCAACTAAAGTAGCAGCAGGACCAGCTGAAAAGCAGCACCAGAAGCATCAGGACTGGCTGGAAACATTGCAGGAGCTGCCTCGTTACAAGGGTTTTGTCTCCACAACTGATAGTGAGGGTGTGCCAGCGTGCAGGTTACGGAACCTGTCGTTGTTGGTCGTGTTGCCGTTGGTCGTGTTGCTGTTGGCCCTGTCCGCAGTTGGCGGCTGCTGCCACAGGGCCCTCTGCTAAGCAGTTGATGTGAAACTGCTGTACGCTTCGCCGCTCTTCCGGTTAACTTGCTGGCCAGAATTGTTACCCAGTCCTTGCCAGCCACGTTCTGCAGTACACATTGTCTCTCAAAGTCTTGTAAGAACCCGTCAATGTCTTGACTCCCCTCGGGGAACATCTTGAAGGCCTCATAGGGAATCTTCTGCTTGAGGGGCCCTGTGCTGCGGGATGCGGTCAACCCACCAGACCAGTGTTATATCTCGGCCTGACAGAGTTGATTCGTGCTAGCCAGGACGTCAGCAATTATGTCTGTTGGACCTGCCGCCGCCACTCAGAGGTTTCTGAAGTTTGAGGGGGCCATGCTTACTGGATCGTCTTCCATCAGTTCCTTGATGTTGATCTCCTTTGATTTTCCACTGGCCGCTTTTCCTCTTGCCTCCAGCAACTCCTTCAGCGTGGTCCTTTTTAGGCTGCTGTAGCGCCATGCTATACGGTTCTCACCGCCTCTGGCCGGGAAAACCTTGTAGACTCTGGGTGGGTATCTGAAACTGGGGTGAAGCCGGCGGCTATATTTCCCCCTACTGGGCTGGTCTCAGAATCCCCTCTTGGGTTGAGCTGCTGCAGGCTCTCTGCTGGTTGCGGTGTCCGAGACCGGGGTCAAGCCAGCGGCTAGATCTTCCCCTGCTGGGCTGGTCTCGGAGATCCCACCGTGCTGCCACCAATGTGACAGACGCCACTACTCGGCGTAGATCCGCCGTAGATGCCGGGGTTGTTCAGCAGTGAGCCGTGGTAGCGAGCCGGCGTCAGGTCCCTTGCTGGAAGCTAGGGAGTCAGCTGTAGGAAATACCTAGCAGATAGTCCCTCTTCCCAAATACTCGTCAAGGCGTAGTACAGGTTAAGCAGGTTGGTTTATTTTTGAACAGCACAGACATGGTATATTTATACGGTACAGTCCCGTTGTTCTCTCCTATGCCCGCCCTCAGACATCCTGGTACCAGTTTTAACACTGCCTCCAGTCCTAGTCCTTTTTATATACTTAACCTGGGCTGCCACTGCCCCTATCTCTAGCCCACATCTTGGTGCCACACTGTCTGGCCCGCCCTAGGCTGTTCCCTGACATGGAAATTCCACCCTCCTGCAGTGCCGGCTCTGATTCCGACACAGGATTTGGGCATGTCGGCTGTGTTTGGTCTCGGTCGGTGGCAGCTGTATCAGGGTTGCACTAGGCAGATAAACCACGGTGACTGGGCATGGCAGGGGAGGCGAAGAACTTAATAAACATCAGTCATACAAGCACAAATTTTAATACAAGGTCTCAGAGGCTCCTATTGCATTCTCTTTTCTTGCTTTTAATATAGCAGCAAACATAAATGTCGAAAATAACAGACATTTAAACAAAATATTTGGTAACAATGGAGTATTCTAACCCCCCTTTCCCAGTGAGACAGTCCAGTACTCTGTAGCCTATATATACATCCAGCTTCCCGCCTTTTCTCCCTCTTTTTTTGCTGCTGGAGAAGATAAGTATAGTTTTCTTTCTCCTATATTTATGGTATATTTAATTGGTTTATGCCGGTCGTCCAGCGTTAACTGAGGCGACCGGAGTGGTTTAGTTAGGTGTTGGTAATGTTCCCTTCGCTGTGGGAACAGTTAAAACAGGTTTTTGCAGAGTTATTTCCTTATTTACTTGTGGGTTTATTTCCTCGCGGCGGAAGCCGTTGGGCGGGGCGCATGCGCGGTACTTCGCGCGCTTAGTTCCGCCGGCATTTTA
>RXON01000911.1:0-26423 GCA_009667805.1 Leptobrachium leishanense | reverse complement strand
CCGGTGTCCAACCCCTGCACCTGCAATCACATGACCCAACCCAGTGTCCAACCCCTGCACCTGCAATCACACATGACCCGCCCCAGTGTCCAACCCCTGCCACCTGAATTAATAAGAGACAACATTTTTGGGCATAGCTAGTGACAGCGCACGCAGGCGCCTCCTAAGAGAACATGACTTACCTCTAAACACAGCCATTGAAACGTGCCGCACACAGCAGCTCACTGACAGACGTCTGAAAGTCATGGAACAGGACAGACAGAGGACCGACAGCATAAACATTGCAATGCAGCGTCATGACATAAGCAAACAGCAGCAACGCCGCCTGATTAGCGCCAACGCCGCCAACCTTCCAGCATGCATACTGTGGACTGTGCATCAAAGAGTTAAAGAGCGGTGTCCAGCTTATGGGAAGTCTTGTAGGTCTTGTGGAAGAACAAACCATTTGCTAATGTTTGTCAATAGACGACAGCCGTCGACAGGAAAATTACACACCGTGGAGAACGCGTCGGCATATGAGAAGCGACAGACTCCGCTGAGGTTCTATACAGCAGTGAATTGATGGCGCTGTGTAATCCAGAGGAAAGAAATGCTTTGTCACGTTACGTTTAATAGACCCTAATCCTGTCAGCTCGATTCAGCAGCAACTGTGGATGTAATGTGTTTAAAAGACAAAATGATGCTAGCACCGGACGCACATCTACTGCCGAGTGACACCTGACTAAAGCTATACTCTATCTCTAGGACTCTTCAGGACTGAATGTGTCTTAGGTGGACAGAGACACGAGCTAGAGTTTGAAAGCCGCTGTTATCCGACTCAACCTGTGAGCGTCTAGAGCTGATACATTTCTCCGTCCCTGCAGAGCTCAAACGTGATGGACAATCAATCCAAAGGGCCCTTTACAAAACAACGGCTGTTACAGGAATTTAGTGATGTGTTTACTGGGCCAGTAGAATGTTCAGGGGACGTCCCACTTCTGACACCATGTTTCATGTATAGAAATGAAGACACTGCAAGCTGCTTGTGTGAAATCATGTTGGATCATAGAACTGCCTCCAGGTCAGAGGTCAGAGCAGGAAACAGGAAGTATAAGCACAATCAATACACAACAATGACCCGCCCCAGTGTCCAACCCCTGCACCTGCAATCACATGAATCGCCCCAGTGTCCAACCCCTGCACCTGCAATCACATGACCCAACCCAGTGTCCAACCCTGCACCTGCAATCACATGAATCGCCCCAGTGTCCAACCCCTGCACCTGCAATCACATGACCCAACCCAGTGTCCAACCCCTGCACCTGCAATCACATGACCTGCCCCAGTGTCCAACCCCTGCACCTGCAAACACATGACCCGCCCCAGTGTCCAACCCCTGCACCTGTGATCACATGACCCATCCCCCGGTGTCCAACCCCTGCAATCACATGACCCATCCCCCGGTGTCCAACCCCTGCACCTGCAATCATATGACCCATCCCCCGGTGTCCAACCCCTGCACCTGCAATCACATGACCCATCCCCCGGTGTCCAACCCCTGCACCTGCAATCACATGACCCAACCCAGTGTCCAACCCCTGCACCTGCAATCACATGACCCGCCCAGTG
Source organism: Leptobrachium leishanense (assembly GCA_009667805.1). Lineage (NCBI taxonomy): Eukaryota > Metazoa > Chordata > Amphibia > Anura > Megophryidae > Leptobrachium > Leptobrachium leishanense. The sequence goes on along the minus strand of RXON01000911.1, from coordinate 24,815 downwards.
TCCAACCCCTGCACACCTGCAATCACATGACCCAACCCCTGCACCTGCGATCACATTACCCATCCCGTGTCAAACCCCTGCACCTGCAATCACATGACCCAACCCAGTGTCCAACCCCTGCACCTGCAATCACATGACCGCGCCCAGTGTCCAACCCCTGCACCTGCCAATCACATGATCCGCCCTAGTGTCCAACCCCTGCACCTGCAATCACATGACCCGCCCCAGTGTCCAACCCCTGCACCTGCAATCACATGACCCATCCCCCGGTGTCCAACCCCTGCAATCACATGACCCATCCCCGGTGTCCAACCCCTGCACCTGCAATCACATGACCCGTCCCAGTGTCCAACCCCTGCACCTGCAATCACATGACCCAACCCCTGCACCTGCAATCACATGACCCATCCCCAGTGTCCAACCCCTGAACCTGCAGTCACATGACCCAACCCAGTGTCCAACCCCTGCACCTGCAATCACATGACCCATCCCCCGGTGTCCAACCCCTGCACCTGCAATCACATGACCCATCCCCGGTGTCCAACCCCTGCACCTGCAATCACATGACCCATCCCCAGGGTCCAACCCCTGCACCTGCAATCACATGACCCAACCCAGTGTCCAACCCCTGCACCTGCAATCACATGACCCAACCCCTGCACCTGCGATCACATTACCATCCCCAGTGTCCAACCCTGCACCTGCAATCACATGATCCGCCCTAGTGTCCAACCCCTGCACCTGCAATCACATGACCCACCCCAGTGTCCAACCCCTGCACCTGCAATCACATGATCCGACCCAGTGTCCAACCCCTGCACCTGCAATCACATGACCCGCCCCAGTGTCCAACCCCTGCACCTGCAATCACATGACCCATCCCCCGGTGTCCAACCCCTGCAATCACATGACCATCCCCCGGTGTCCAACCCCTGCACCTGCAATCACATGACCCGTCCCCAGTGTCCAACCCCTGCACCTGCAATCACATAACCCATCCCCCGGTGTGCAACCCCTGCAATCACATGACCCATCCCCCGTGTCCAACCCCTGCACCTGCAATCACATGACCCATCCCCCGTGTCCAACCCCTGCACCTGCAATCACATGACCCATCCCAGTGTCCAACCCCTGAACCTGCAATCACATGACCCAACCCAGTGTCCAACCCCTGCACCTGCAATCACATGACCCATCCCCCGGTGTCCAACCCCTGCACCTGCAATCACATGACCCATCCCCCGGTGTCCAACCCCTGCACCTGCAATCACATGACCCATCCCCAGTGTCCAACCCCTGCACCTGCAATCACATGACCCATCCCCAGTGTCCAACTCCTGCACCTGCAATCACATGACCCAACCCCTGCACCTGCGATCACATTACCCATCCCCAGTGTCCAACCCCTGCACCTGCAATCACATGACCCGCCCCAATGTCCAACGCCTGCACCTGCAATCACATGACCCGCCCCAGTGTACAACCCCTGCACCTGCAATCACATGACCCGCCCTAGTGTCCAACCCCTGCACCTGCAATCACATGACCCACCCCAGTGTCCAACCCCTGCACCTGCAATCACATGATCCGACCCAGTGTCCAACCCCTGCACCTGCAATCACATGACCCGCCCCAGTGTCCAACCCCTGCAATCACATGACCCATCCCCCGGTGTCCAACCCCTGCACCTGCAATCACATGACCCATCCCCCGGTGTCCAACCCCTGCAATCACATGACCCATCCCCCGGTGTCCAACCCCTGCACCTGCAATCACATGACCCGTCCCCAGTGTCCAACCCCTGCACCTGCAATCACATGACCCGTCCCCAGTGTCCAACCCCTGCACCTGCAATCACATGACCCATCCCCCGGTGTCCAACCCCTGCAATCACATGACCCATCCCCCGGTGTCCAACCCCTGCAATCACATGACCCATCCCCTGGTGTCCAACCCCTGCTCCTGCAATCACATGACCCGTCCCCAGTGTCCAACCCCTGCACCTGCAATCACATGACCCATCCCCCGTGTCCAACCCCTGCAATCACATGACCCATCCCCCGGTCCAACCCTGCACCTGCAATCACTGACCCATCCCCGGTGTCCAACCCCTGCACCTGCAATCACATGACCCGCCCTATTGTCCAACCCCTGCACCTGCAATCACATGACCCATCCCAGTGTCCAACCCCTGCACCTGCAATCACATGATCCGACCCAGTGTCCAACCCCTGTGTGACGGAACGTGATGTTACTGTCCGCCCGCGGGTGTGCTCCAATCTGCGTAGGCTTCTTCCCCCTTTGTATTATTCCACCGGCCCGACTACCAAGGTTGCGACACCCGGCGTCTCGAGCGACCGGTTCTGACTTTATAATCTAGATGACCGCAGCAGCGAAGGGACCTTGGTGTGAACCCAGCCCGACCACTGAGGGGGTGCCGCCCAGCGTCCCGAGCAGCTGGTCACTGACCTGCACGTAGACTTTTACGGTCGTATGTTAGAACGGCTTTCTTCTGCGAATGTTCGGATCTCCCAGGAACGAGCCGGCCAACGGTCGATCGTTCGGGGAATTCGTATCGTCCCGCGGTCGATGGACCTTAACTGCTCCGCACTGACCTAATCGGATCTCTCGGTGATGGAGCGGGCCAACGGTCGTTCGACCGGAGCCGTTCGGATCGCCCAGCGGTAGATATATCATCCACAATACAGCACAGACCTGTTCGGAACCTTCACTAGTTCGTGGCAGCCCGATTCGTCCAGCAGCAATAGTCGGGTCGCGCAGCGGTCGAAGCGCCCACGCGTTATAGGTGCAGATTCTTCGGATCTCCCGCTAGTTAACTGAACCGGCTCAGTTGTCTGGAGATATTCGGATCGCACGGCAGCGGCACGCGATAGGCTTCGTTTCGTCCGGTGTGCTGAACCACGAGGGATGTCAGACACGTTTGGCAAACAGAGACACGAGACGCGGCTGCATGAACTCAAAACCAAAGACACTTTTATTTTTACAACACCTGCATTTATAACTTTTACCACGAGCTCCACATCTGGAAAACCCCCTGCCCGCCCCCACAGGTATCATTGGCTAAGGCGCATCGGGGCGTTGCCGATTCGGAACCGGAAGGTTCGGATCGGCCATTTTACCTCCCGCTCCGCCCGATCCGAACACGCGGCGGCAGAAAATGGCGGCAAATTTAAAACGGCATCCGTTACACAATATCAACACTTTTATTTACAGGTACTCCTTCGGCCAGCTGGAATGCAGGAACGTTGGTGCAACGGCACAAAGACATAGTTCATTAAATATCAGTGTCCTGATCCCCTGTCTCTGGCTGAGGGTGCTGGGCCAGTCCATCACATTCCTCCCCCGCCCCAAAGTCCGACGCACCCGGTAGGACTCCTACGGGTCGTGCCGGGGTAGTCGGTACTCCACCTTCCACCAAGTTCAGATCCGACCGTCGTGACAACCCGTCAGCATTGCCATTTTGGGCCCCTGGTCGATACTGAATAGTGAAGTTATAGGGTTGAAGCGCCAAGCTCCAACGCAACAGCCGGCCATTCTCTCCCGCCACCCGGTTTAACCACACCAGGGGATTATGGTCCGTGAGTACAGTAAACGATCGTCCATACACATATGGCTGAAACTTGCGTAGGGCCCAGACCAGAGCCAGACACTCCTTCTCCACCGCAGCATACCCCACCTCCCCGCGGTAACAGTTTCTGCTAATGAAGGCCACTGGATGGTCTCCCCCGTCGTCCCCCACCTGGCTCAGGACAGCTCCCAGTCCGAACATGGACGCGTCTGTGTGAATGATAAAACGCCGGTTATAATCGGGAGCTGCCAATAGGGGAGCTTGAGTCAAGGCGGTCTTTAATTGTTGAAAAGCCCGCTCACAATCCGGGGACCACAGGACTTGTCGAGGTAAGGACTTCTTGGTCAGGTCTGTCAGGGGTTTGGCCAGATCACTATACCGGGGCACGAATTTTCGGTAATAACCTGCTGTACCCAGAAAGGCTAGGACTTGCGTCTTAGTCACGGGGTGGGCCAGTCCAAGATAGCTTCTATTTTAGCGGGCTCAGGTCGCTGTACCCCGCACCCTACCCGGTGACCCAGGTACTGTACCTCTGCCATCCCCACCTTACACTTCTCAGGCTTGAGGGTTAAATTGGCGTCCCTGATGCGTCCCAGGACCGTCCCCACGTGAACCAAGTGTTCCTCCCAGCTCTGACTGTAAATGGCGATGTCGTCCAGGTACGCACACGCAAAACCCTGGAGGCCATCGAGGAGGCGATCTATTAAGCGTTGGAATGTAGCGGGGGCGTTCTTCATCCCGAACGGCATGACTTTAAACTGATACAAGCCGAACGGGGTGATGAAGGCCGACTTCGGGGTCGCCTCCTCGGCAAGGGGAATTTGCCAATACCCCTTGCACAGATCCACCGTGGTCAGAAAATGACCCCCGGCGATCTGGTCCAGTAACTCATCGACCCGGGGCATCGGGTAGGCGTCAGTCGTGGTGCAATTCACCCGTCGGTAATCTACACAGAACCGAGTGGTCCCGTCCTTTTTGGGTACCAAAACCACGGGCGATGCCCACGGGCTGGCGGACGGCTCGATGACCCCCAGTTCCAGCATCTCCCGAATCTCAGTCCGCATGGTCTCCCGGACTGCCTCCGGAAGACGGTATGCCGGCTGTCGCAGAGGCCGCTGCCCGGGGTGTCCACGGGGTGAATGGCTTGGTCGGTATAACCCGGCAGGGCCGAAAAGACTTCGGAATAACCCCGAAGCAGTTGCCGTACTTGGGCCTGCTTTTCTGACCCCAACGCCTCCCCCAGTTGCACCTGATCCACACCCGAGGGTTGTTTAGTCACCCCGGTAACTCTACCAGGGGAAACGGTTCCGTCTCCTCGCCCGCGGGAGCACATATGGCCTCCACGGTCTCCGGGCGTTCGTGAAAGGCCTTCAACATATTGACGTGGTACGTCCGTTGGATTCTGGTGTTCGCGCAACTCGCCACCACATAGGTGGTATCCCCCAGTCGGGTTACCACCGTGTAGGGACCTTGCCAGGCCGCCTGCAGCTTGTTCTGCCGCTGTGGTTTCAACACCAGAACCCGCTGTCCTACACAGAACGAGCGGCTGCAAGCAGCCCGGTCGTACCACGTCTTCTGTTGAGTCTGAGCGGCCTCCACGTTTTCCCGGACCAACCCCGCCAGTTCTGTCAAGCGCTCCCGGAGCTTCAGGACATAACTCACGACCGGGACTCCATCTTCCTCCTGCTCTCCCTCCCACTGGGACCTAACGAGATCCAGGGCCCCCTCACCTGACGTCCGTACAGCAGCTCGAACGGAGAGTACCCGGTAGATTCCTGCGGCACCTCCCGGTATGCGAACAGCAAGTGGGGCAAGTACTGCTCCCAGTCTTTCCTCTCGTGTACAAAGGCCCGCAGGAGTTGTTTCAGGGTGCCATTGAATCGCTCACACAGTCCGTTGGTCTGCGGGTGATACGGGGCGCTGTGTAACGCCTTGACCCCACACAGACGCCAGAGCTGCTGGGTGAGCTCAGCAGTAAACTGGGTCCCTTGGTCAGATAATATCTCCCGTGGAAATCCCACCCTCGTAAACACCCGCAGCAAAGCATCTGCTACTGTGTCCGCCTGTATGTTGGCCAAAGCCACGGCCTCAGGGTACCGGGTCGCGTAATCTACAATGGTGAGTATATACTTCTTCCCGGTAGCACTGGGTCGGGGTAATGGCCCAATAAGGTCGACCGCCACCCGACTAAAAGGCTCCTGGATGATGGGCATGGGGCGTAGAGGTACCTTCGGGTGATCCCCGGCCTTGCCCGCCTTCTGGCAGACAGGGCAGGTGCGGCAAAACTCGCGGGTGTCCTCGCTAAGGCGGGGCCAGAAAAAGGCCCGCGCCAACCGGTGGCGGGTCTTCTTCTGCCCCAGATGTCCCGCCAAAGGTATATCGTGTGCTAAGCGCAGGAGCTCTTGTCTTGGGCCCTGGGGAACCACCATTTGTTTCTGGGGGACCTGATTCTTCCCGGACCCCTCCCTCTCGGTATATCTATATAGCAGCCCATTCTCCCACTCTATCCGGTCACTGCGGTCTCTGTCCAGTCCCTGGCCAGCCCGGTCACGATAGCCCTGCAATGTGGGGTCCGTCCGAGTTTGATAGCGGAGCGTCTCGGGGGAGCTCCAGGGGCAGGGAATGTCAGGAAGTCGGGGACAAGTCGGTATAGGTAGGGGCGTAGGGATCGAGCGGGGAGTGGAGTCGGGCGGGTGTGGGAATCGGGCGCGGGTGTGGGAAACGTCTCACCTGGGTCCCTCTCGGAGTGCCATTGCTGTAACGTTTGCTCTGTGATCTAGTAGTGACTGGTGCGGCCGCTTCCATGGAGTATGCAGAGACCAGTCGACCCAGATCATTACCGAGGAGCACCTCGGCTGGTAGTTGGTTCAGCAACCCCACTCTGACTACTTTCTCTCCGGATCCCCAGTCCAGGTGGACCCGGGCCGTCTCCAGCCGGAGAACCTTTCCACCAGCCACCCGTACCGCAACGGTATTCCGTAACCGGTCGTTCTGTTGACTAAGTGGGGCCGGACCAACGTGATGGTAGCCCCAGAGTCTCGGAGTCCTTCAGCCGCCTTCCCATTGACCCACACCGCCTGGCGATGGTGATGGCGATTATCGGCTGCGGCAGCTTGTACCGGGTCCGCCTCGTGCAGTCGCTCCCATTCCTCCGGAGCTTCCGGCCAGGGAGGATCAGCGTCGTAGCAATGGGTAGACTGTGGTGGTCTAGGAGATGATCTTGCCAGGTCCGGTCGGTTAGGGCAATTCTGCTTATAATGTCCGTCTTGGTTGCATCCATAGCAGCGTATGTTGGCCATTGTTGGGGCGACTGGGGGCGGGCAACCAGCGGCCGGACCGTCGGCACTGGGAGTGGCGGGCCGGATCACTGGTCGGGGAAGTAAGGGCCGCTCCCCCCCCGTGACTTTCCGCGTGTCAACATATTCATCGGCCCAAATAGCTGCTTGCTGTACAGTGTGGGGTTTCCTGTCCCGCACCCACTCCCGGATGGCGGTGGGCGTATGTTCGAAGAACTGCTCCAGCAGGAGCAGTTGCGTTATCTCGGTTACAGTCTCGGCTTTGCTTCCCAAAAACCATGTGCGTAAATCCCGCTGTAGTCGGTGGGCCCACTCCACATGGGTAGCGCCGCTGGGTCGGCGAGAGCTCCTGAATTTAGCCCGACTGGCTTCTGGGGTCACGGCGAATCGGCTCAACAGCGCCTGCTTCACGTGCCCATAGTTGGTGGCTTCCTCATCTGGCACCGTGCGGTAGGCCTCCGCGGCCCGCCCGGTCAATTTGCACGCCAGGATTCTTACCCAGTCAGTGGGATGAACTTCGTGGACTTGACACAACCGCTCGAAATCCTGAAGATAGCTCTCTATTTCTTCGTCGGTCTCGCGGAAGTCTTTAAACGCCTGGAAGGGCACCTTTCTCCCCGGGGATCGCTCCACCCGGAGGCTGTTATCTCGCTGGCTCCGCACTTCTGCCAACCGCAGTTCGTGCTCGCGTTCCCTTCTCGCTCTTCCTCCTGGCAGATTTCTCGAACCAGGTGCTGCATCACTGCTTCTGTCGGGGCTGCTCCGTAGAAAGCGGCCCGTTCTCGGACCTTCCTCTGTAGTGCACTTTCGTCGGCTCCAGCCGCGACGATGACCGGTGAGGTGTCGGCGGGTAGCGCTGTGCTCGCCGTACCTTGATCCAACCGTTGTAGCTCCTCTATTAGGGTGTCCCGACTCTTGGAACCCGGAGTGCCACCACGGTTTTCTAGCATGTTCCGCAAAGTGTCTCGTTTGTAGTCGGCATACACTGCCATGATGGGTTCTTCGGGGAAGTCGATAGTATTGATGGCAGAGAGCAATCCCACCGCTGCCACCAGTGTGACGGAACGTGATGTTACTGTCCGCCGCGGGTGTGCTCCAATCTGCGTAGGCTTCTTCCCCCTTTGTATTATTCCACCGGCCCGACTACCAAGGTTGTGACACCCGGCGTCTCGAGCGACCGGTTCTGACTTTATAATCTAGATGACCGCAGCAGCGAAGGGACCTTGGTGTGAACCCAGCCCGACCACTGAGGGGTGCCGCCCAGCGTCCCGAGCAGCTGGCCACTGACCTGCACGTAGACTTTTACGGTCGTATGTTAGAACGGCTTTCTTCTGCGAATGTTCGGATCTCCCAGGAACGAGCCGGCCAACGGTCGATCGTTCGGGAATTCGTATCGTCCCGCGGTCGATGAGACCTTAACTGCTCCGCACTGACCTAATCGGATCTCTCGGTGATGGAGCTGGCCAACGGTCGTTCGACCGGAGCCGTTCGGATCGCCCAGCGGTAGATATATCATCCACAATACAGCACAGACCTGTTCGGAACCTTCACTAGCTCGTGGCAGCCGATTCGTCCAGCAGCAATAGTCGGGTCGCGCAGCGGTCGAAGCGCCCACGCGTGATAGGTGCAGATTCTTCGGATCTCCCGCTAGTTAACTGAACAGGCTCAGTTGTCTGGAGGTATTCGGATCGCACGGCAGCGGCACGCGATAACTTCGTTTCGTCCGGTGTGCTGAACCACGAGGGATGTCAGACACGTTTGGCAAACAGAGACACGAGACGCAGCTGCATGAACTCAAAACCAAAGACACTTTTATTTTTACAACACCTGCATTTATAACTTTTACCACGAGCTCCACATCTGGAAAACCCCCTGCCCGCCCCCACAGGTATCATTGGCTAAGGCGCATCGGGGCGTTGCCGATTCGGAACCGGAAGGTTCGGATCGGCCATTTTACCTCCTGCTCCGCCCGATCCGAACACGCGGCGGCAGAAAATGGCGGCAAATTTAAAACGGCATCCGTTACACAATATCAACACTTTTGTTTACAGGTACTCCTTCGGCCAGCTGGAATGCAGGAACGTTGGTGCAACGGCACAAAGACATAGTTCATTAAATATCAGTGTCCTGTTCCCCTGTCTCTGGCTGAGGGTGCTGGGCCAGTCCATCACACCCTGCACCTGCAATCACATTGACCCGACCCCAGTGTTCCAACCCCTGCCCTTGCAATCACATGACCCATCCCCCGTTCCCCCCTGCAATCACATGACCCATCCCCCGGTGTCCAACCCCGGCAATCACATGACCCATCCCCGGGTCCACCCGCACTGCAATCACAGACCCTCCCCAGTGTGCCAAACCCCTGACACCTGCAATCACATTGACCCATCCCCCGGGTGTCCAAACCCTGCAACACATGACCATCCCCGGTGTCCAACCCCTGCACCTGCAATCACATGACCCATCCCCCGGGTCCAACCCCTGCACCTGCAATCACATGACCCATCCCCAGTGTCCAACCCCTGCACCTGCAATCACATGACCCAACCCCAACCCAGTGTCCAACCCCTGCACCTGCAATCACATGACCCGCCCCAGTGTCCAACCCCTGCACCTACAATCACATGACCCATCCCCCGGTGTCCAACCCCTGCAATCATATGACCCATCCCCCGGTGTCCAACCCCTGCACCTGCAATCACATGACCCACCCCTGGTGTCCAACCCCTGCACCCAATAACATGACCCATCCCCCAGTGTCCAACCCCTGCACCTGCAATCACATGACCCACCCAGTGTCCAACCCTGCAATCACATGACCCATCCCCGGTGTCCAACCCCTGCACCTGCAATCACATGACCGCAACCCAGTGTCCAACCCCTGCACCTGCAATCACATGATGATCCGACCCAGTGTCCAACCCTGCACCTGCAATCACATGACCCGCCCCAGTGTCCAACCCCTGCACCTGCAATCACATGACCCGCCCTAGTGTCCAACGCCTGCACCTGCAATCACATGACCCGCCCCAGTGTCCAACCCCTGCACCTGCGATCACATGACCCAACCCAGTGTCCAACCCCTGCACCTGCAATCACATGACCCAACCCCTGCACCTGCGATCACATTACCCATCCCCAGTGTCCAACCCCTGCACCTGCAATCACATGACCCGCCCCAATGTCCAACCCCTGCACCTGCAATCACATGACCCGCCCCAGTGTACAACCCCTGCACCTGCAATCACATGACCCGCCCCAGTGTACAACCCCTGCACCTGCAATCACATGACCCACCCCAGTGTCCAACCCCTGCACCTGCAATCACATGATCCGACCCAGTGTCCAACCCCTGCACCTGCAATCACATGACCCGCCCCAGTGTCCAACCCCTGCAATCACATGACCCATCCCCCGGTGTCCAACCCCTAAATCACATGACCCATCCCCCGGTGTCCAACCCCTGCACCTGCAATCACATGACCCGTCCCCAGTGTCCAACCCCTGCACCTGCAATCACATGACCCGTCCCCAGTGTCCAACCCCTGCACCTGCAATCACATGACCCATCCCCAGTGTCCAACCCCTGCAATCACATGACCCATCCCCCAGTGTCCAACCCCTGCACCTGCAATCACATGACCCATCCCCCGGTGTCCAACCCCTGCACCTGCAATCACATGACCCATCCCAGTGTCCAACCCCTGCACCTGCAATCACATGACCCAACCCAGTGTCCAACCCCTGCACCTGCAATCACATGACCCGTCCCCAGTGTCCAACCCCTGCACCTGCAATCACATGACCCATCCCCCGGTGTCCAACCCCTGCAATCACATGACCCATCCCCCGGTGTCCAACCCCTGCACCTGCAATCACATGACCCATCCCCCGGTGTCCAACCCCTGCACCTGCAATAACATGACCCATCCCCAGTGTCCAACCCCTGCACCTGCAATCACATGACCCAACCCAGTGTCCAACCCCTGCAATCACATGACCCATCCCCCGTGTCCAACCCCTGCACCTGCAATCACATGACCCATCCCCAGTGTCCAACCCCTGCTCCTGCAATCACATGACCCAACCCAGTGTCCAACCCCTGCACCTGCAATCACATGACCCGCCCCAGTGTCCAACCCCTGCACCTGCAATCACATGACCCGCCCCAGTGTCCAACCCCTGCACCTGCAATCACATGACCCGCCCCAGTGTCCAACCCCTGCACCTGCAATCACATGACCCAACCCAGTGTCCAACCCCTGCACCTGCAATCACATGACCCGCCCCAGTGTCCAACCCCTGCACCTGCAAATCACATGACCCAGTGTCCAACCCCTGCACCTGCAATCAAATGACCCGACCCAGTGTCCAACCCCTGCACCTGCAATCACATGACCCGACCCAGTGTCCAACCCCTGCACCTGCAATCACATGACCCAACCCAGTGTCCAACCCCTGCAATCACATGACCCGCCCCAGCGTCCAACCCCTGCACCTGCGATCACATGACCCGCCCCAGTGTCCAACCCCTGCACCTGCAATCACATGACCCATCCCCGTGTCCAACCCCTGCACCTGCAATCACATGACCCGCCCCAGTGTCCAACCCCTGCACCTGCGATCACATGACCCAACCCAGTGTCCAACCCCTGCACCTGCAATCACATGACCCACCCCAGTGTCCAACCCCTGCACCTGCAATCACATGACCCGCCCCAGTATCCAACCCCTGCACCTGCAATCACATGACCCATCCCCAGTGTCCAACCCCTGCACCTGCAATCACATGACCCATCCCCCAGTGTCAACCAAACCTGCAATCACATGACCCATCCCCCGGTGTCCAACCCCTGCACCTGCAATCACATGACCCATCCCCCGGTGTCCAACCCCTGCACCTGCAATCACATGACCCATCCCCAGTGTCCAACCCCTGCACCTGCAATCACATGACCCAACCCAGTGTCCAACCCCTGCACCTGCAATCACATGACCCGCCCCAGTGTCCAACCCCTGCACCTGCAATCACATGACCCATCCCCCGGTGTCCAACCCCTGCAATCACATGACCCATCCCCCGGTGTCCAACCCCTGCACCTGCAATCACATGACCCATCCCCAGTGTCCAACCCCTGCACCTGCAATAACATGACCCATCCCCAGTGTCCAACCCCTGCACCTGCAATCACATGACCCAACCCAGTGTCCAACCCCTGCAATCACATGACCCATCCCCCGGTGTCCAACCCCTGCACCTGCAATCACATGACCCATCCCCAGTGTCCAACCCCTGCACCTGCAATCACATGACCCAACCATGTCCAACCCCTGCACCTGCAATCACATGACCCGCCCCAGTGTCCAACCCCTGCACCTGCAATCACATGACCCGCCCCAGTGTCCAACCCCTGCACCTGCAATCACATGACCCGCCCCAGTGTCCAACCCCTGCACCTGCAATCACATGACCCAACCCAGTGTCCAACCCTGCACCTGCAATCACATGACCCGCCCCAGTGTCCAACCCCTGCACCTGCAATCACATGACCCAGTGTCCAACCCCTGCACCTGCAATCAAATGACCCGACCCAGTGTCCAACCCCTGCACCTGCAATCACATGACCCGACCCAGTGTCCAACCCCTGCACCTGCAATCACATGACCCAACCCAGTGTCCAACCCCTGCAATCACATGACCCGCCCCAGTGTCCAACCCCTGCACCTGCGATCACATGACCCGCCCCAGTGTCCAACCCCTGCACCTGCAATCACATGACCCATCCCCCGGTGTCCAACCCCTGCACCTGCAATCACATGACCCGCCCCAGTGTCCAACCCCTGCACCTGCAATCACATGACCCAACCCAGTGTCCAACCCCTGCACCTGCAATCACATGACCCACCCCAGTGTCCAACCCCTGCACCTGCAATCACATGACCCGCCAGTGTCCAACCCCTGCACCTGCAATCACATGACCCGGTGTCTAACCCCTGACCTGCAATCACATGACCCGCCCCAGTGTCCAACCCCTGCAATCACATGACCCGCCCCAGTGTCCAACCCCTGCACCTGCAATCACATGACCCAACCCAGTGTCCAACCCCTGCACCTGCAATCACATGACCCGCCCCAGTGTCCAACCCCTGCACCTGCAATCACATGACCCGCCCCAGTGTCCAACCCCTGCACCTGCAATCACATGACCCGCCCCAGTGTCCAACCCCTGCACCTGCAATCACATGATCCTTTAACTAAGAGTAGGACATGGGGACAGAAGCTGTATTGCTAACAAATATTTAACCCATAGCGACCTTTAACCCATTAAGCTCACTGTCATTAGATCCCTTTAACCCATTAATCACCTCACTGTCATTAGATCCCTTTAACCCATTAATCACCTCACTGTCATTAGGTCCCTTTAACCCATTAATCCCCTCCCTTTCATGAGATCTATGTAACCCATTAATCACCTCACTTTCATTACAATTCACTGTTTAGTGAATAAACACCTCTGTCTGTAGAGGGATGGTGCAGTAATGTGTAGTGTTGTTGCTTTCGGCCAGCAGGTGGCAGCATTGCTCCATGACACACAGCTCAGGTTTGCCATTTGGGTCAGGCTTCCCCCCATCCTGCAAGAGGATCAAGCCCTGTGGATGGCACATCCATTATTAACCCCTCCTGTGCCGCCACCAGAGGGCTGGGATTGAAACTGCGGGTCACACGATTCAGCACAGTCCTGTTTGTTTTTTTCGTGCCCCCCGGAAGAAAAACCGAGTGAATAATACGGTTACTCTGTAAGGTCAGGAATTCTGGGGCAAAGCACTAAATGTGACGCAGTTACCATGGAAACCAGTTGAACGCTCCGCTCTATGCACTTTGGCCATAAATAACCCAGCTTGGGCTGCTGTGAGGATTCCTAACGAGACACCTGCCTGAGCTGTAGCGCTGTACACAATGAGGGCAATGGACTCCTCTCTGTGATACAATGTATCAGGGCTGGATTTACAATAAGGCAAAGTAAGCATGCGACTACAGGAGCTCACCACCAGGGGGCGTCTTTCTCTGTAAACGTTAAAAACCCCAAATGTATTATTTTTTTAGTTTTAGAGGAAGGCGCCCCCTGCAGGGGTTCTGGAGGGGTTCGCTCCAGGGTTCTGTGCCCCCCTGAGACTCCTGCCCTGTAAATCCAGCCCTGAATGTTGAGGGTTGGGGGGGGCAGGGATCGTGGGGGGAGGGAGTTACGGAGACAAAACAGACAGCAGCCACAGCGATTTATATTTTCACTGTGAAAAGAGAATTCAGTAAATTTAAAGTAAAACTTCCCAAACGGAAAATAAGTGTCAGGAATGTCACCCCAGCTCCAGGCATGGACCCCCCAAACCGTCTGAACCCCCAAACATGTCTGACCCCCCCAAACCTGCCTGATCCCTCCAAACCTCCCTGACCCCCCCAAACCTGCTCCAAACCTGCCTGACCCCCCAAACCTGCCTGACTCCTCCAAACCTGCCTGACCCCCCAAAACCTGTCTGATCCCCCAAACATGTCTGACCCCCCAAACCTGTCTGATCCCTCCAAACCTGCCTGACCCCCCAAACTGTCTGACCCCCCAAACCTGCCTGACCCCCAACCCTCTCTGATCCATCCAAACCTGCCTGACCCCTCCAAACCTGCCTGACCCCCCAAAACCTGTCTGACACCCCCAAACCTGTCTGATGCCCAACCCTCTCTGATCCCTCCAAACCTGCCTGATCCCCCAAAACCTGCCTGACCCCTCCAAACCTGCTTGACCCCCCCAAACCTGCCTGATCCACCAAACCTGTCTGACCCCCCAAACCTGCCTGACCCCCAACCCTCTCTGATCTATCCAAACCTGTCTGACCCCCAACCCTCTCTGATCTATCCAAACCTGTCTGACTCCCCCAAAACCTGCCTGACCCCCCCAAACCTGTCTGACCCCCCAAACCTGCATGACCCCCCAAACCTGCCTGACCCCCAAACCTGCCTGACCCCCAACCTGTCTGACCCCCCAAACCTCCCTGACCCCCAACCCTCTCTGATCCATCCAAACAAGTCTGACCCCCCAAACCTGCCTGACCCCCAAAACCTGTCTGACCCCCCAAACCTGTCTGATCCCTCAAAACCTGCCTGACCCCCCAAACCTGTCTGACCCCCCAAACCTGTCTGACCCCCCAAACCTGCATGACCCCCCAAACCTGCCTGACCCCCCCAAACCTGCCTGACCCCCCAAACCTGTCTGACCCCCAAACCTGTCTGACCCCCAAACCTGCCTGACCCCCCAAAACCTGTCTGTCCCCCCCAACTTGTCTGATCCCTCCAAACCTGCCTGACACCCCCAAACCTGTCTGATCCCTCCAAACCTGCCTGACCCCCCAAACCTGCCTGACCCCCAACCTCTCTGATCCATCCAAACCTGTCTGACTCCCCCAAACCTGTCTGACCCCCCCAAACCTGCATGACCCCAAAACTGCCTGACCCCAAACCTGTCTGACCCCCCAAACCTGCCTGACCCCCCAAACCTGTCTGATCCCTCCAAACCTGCCTGACCCCCCCAACCTGCCTGACCCCCAACCCTCTCTGATCCATCCAAACCTGCCTGACCCCCCAAACCTGTCTGACCCCCAAACCTGCATGACCCCCCAAACCTGCCTGACCCCAAACCTGTCTGACCCCCCAAACCTGCCTGACCCCCAACCCTCTCTGATCCATCCAAACCTGTCTGACTCCCCCAACCTGCCTGACCCCCCAAACCTGTCTGACCCCCCAACCTGCCTGACCCCCCAAAACCTGTCTGACCCCCCAAACCTGTCTGATCCCTCCAAACCTGCCTGACCCCCCAAACCTGCCTGACCCCCAACCCTCTGATCCATCCAAACCTGTCTGACTCCCCCAAACCTGCCTGATCCCCCAAACCTGCCTGACCCCCCCAAACCTGTCTGACTCCCCAAACCTGCCTGACCCCCAACCCTCTCTGATCCATCCAAACCTGTCTGACCCCCCAAACCTGCATGACCCCCCAAACCTGCCTGAACCCCCAAACCTGACTGACCCCCCAAACCTGTCTGACCCCCCAAACCTGCCTGACCCCCAACCCTCTCTGATCCATCCAAACATGTCTGACCCCCCCAAACCTGCCTGACCCCCCAAACCTGTCTGATCCCTCCAAACCTGTCTGACACCCCAAACCTACCTGACCCCCAACCCTCTCTGATCCATCCAAACATGTCTGACCCCCAAACCTGCCTGACCCCTCCAAACCTGCCTGACCCCCAAACCTGTCTGACCCCTCTAACCTGCCTGACTCCCCCACCTGCCTGATCCCCCAACCCTCTCTGATCCATCCAAACATGTCTGACCCCCCAAACCTGCCTGACCCCTCCAAACCTGCCTGACCCCCAAAACCTGTCTGACACCCCCAACCTACCTGACCCCCAACCTCTCTGATCCATCCAAACCTGTCTGACCCCCCAAACCTGCCTGACCCCTCCAACCTGTCTGACCCCCAAAACCTGTCTGATCCCCTAAACCTGCCTGACTCCCCCAAACCCTGCCTGATCCCCCAAACCTGCCTGACCCCCCAAAACCTCTGACTCCCCAAACCTGCCTGATCCACCAAACCTGCCTGACCCCCAAACCTGTCTGATCCCTCTAAACCTGCCTGACCCCCAACCCTCTCTGATCCATCCAAACCTGTCTGACTCCCCCAAACCTGCCTGACCCCCCAAACCTGTCTGACCCCCAAACCTGCATGACCCCCCAAACCTGCCTGACCCCAAACCTGCATAACCCCCAACCTGCCTGACCCCCCAAACCTGCCTGACCCCAAACCTGCCTGACCCCCAACCCTCTCTGATCCATCCAAACATGTCTGACCCCCCCAAACCTGCCTGACCCCCAAAACCTGCCTGACCCCCAAACCTGTCTGACCCAACCCTCTCTGATCCAACCAAACATGTCTGACCCCCCAAACCTGCCTGACCCCCCAAACCATGTCTGACCCCCCAAACCATGTCTGACCCCCCCCCCCCCCAGTCTGTCTTATTTGTCCATCAATCCTCTAAACCTCTTCGCCCTCAGAGCTGCCCCTCTCCTGTCTGAATCCTGGGGCCCCCTGACACCTGTCTGCCCTCCACCCCTCCCCCACATCACACCTCATGGGCTCCCCCCTCCTCCAAACCCCTCTTATTGTCCCCCATCTCACCCTCCTCCCTGTACAGTACCCGAACACTCTCCGCCAATCATCTCCCCCCTCAGTCTCCCAGACCTGTCTCTCGCGCTGCACGCCGGGAGTTGTAGTCTCCTCCAGGCTAAAGTCTCTCTTCCCGAACCGTCCGAGGACTGCATGTCCCTACGTGCCCCGCGGCCGGCTTCCCCGAGCTCGGCCTGTGATTGGCCGCTGCCTGCAGAATGAATGAAATGGTACAGTATTGTGATATTAGAGGGTTGCAGTGTTCCTGCCTAATACTGAGCAGCACCATGAGCACAGCCCTGCACAACCCCCTCAAATCGTGAGTACCCGGGCACCCCCAGACCAGCTGCAGGGGCACATTATACATCACATCTCTCTGGATTATATATATGTATATTCTATACATAGAGGAGCATGTGGATTTAATGCTGATTAATGTGCATACCTCTGTATAACGCCCCCTGCCTCCCCATGCAATGTCTGGCTGGATGGGTGGGAGATGTCTGGGTGGGCTGTGCATGAACAATGTATCTTATATGTGCATTCATCTTCCTGCCAGGGAGGGCTGCCAGCTGTATGGAGGGGCTGACACTGTCTACCTCTGTATAACGACAGCATGGGATCTATATCACTGCCTCTGTATAACGACAGCGTGGGATCTGTATCACTGCCTCTGTATTAAGACAGCATGGGATCTATATGGAGGTATCACTGCCTCTATATTAAGACAGCATGGGATCTATATGGAGGTATCACTGCCTCTGTATTAAGACAGCATGGGATCTATTATGGAGGTATCACTGCTCTATATTAAGACAGCATGGGATCTATATGGAGGTATCACTGCCTCTATATTAAGACAGCATGGGATCTATATGGAGGTATCACTGCCTCTATATTAAAGACAGCATGGGATCTATATGGTGGTATCACTGCCTCTATATTAAGACAGCATGTGATCTATATGGAGGTATCACTGCCTCTATATTAAGACAGCATGGGATCTATATGGAGGTATCACTGCCTCTATATTAAGACAGCATGGGATCTATATGGAGGTATCACTGCCTCTATATTAAGACAGCATGGGATCTATATGGAGGTATCACTGCCTCTATATTAAGACAGCATGGGATCTGTATCACTGCCTCTGTATTAAGACAGCATGGGATCTATATGGAGGTATCACTGCCTCTATATTAAGACAGCATGGGATCTGTATCACTGCCTCTGTATTAAGACAGCATGGGATCTATATGGAGGTATCACTGCCTCTATATTAAGACAGCATGGGATCTATATGGAGGTATCACTGCCTCTGTATTAAGACAGCATGGGATCTGTATCACTGCCTCTGTATTAAGACAGCATGGGATCTATATGGAGGTATCACTGCCTCTATATTAAGACAGCATGGGATCTATATGGAGGTATCACTGCCTCTATATTAAGACAGCATGGGATCTATATGGAGGTATCACTGCCTCTATATTAAGACAGCATGGGATCTGTATCACTGCCTCTGTATTAAGACAGCATGGGATCTATATGGAGGTATCACTGCCTCTATTATTAGACAGCATGGGATCTATATGGAGATATCACTGCCTCTATATTAAGACAGCATGGGATCTATATGGAGGTATCACTGCCTCTATATAAAAGCAGCATGGGATCTATATGGAGGTATCACTGCCTCTATATAAGACAGCATGGGATCTATATGGAGGGTATCACTGCCTCTATATTAAGACAGCATGGATCTATATGGAGGTATCACTGCCTCTGTATTAAGACAGCATGGGATCTGTATATCACTGCCTCTGTATTAAGACAGCATGGGATCTATATGGAGGTATCACTGCCTCTATATTAAGACAGCATGGGATCTGTATCACTGCCTCTATATTAAGACAGCATGGGATCTATATGGAGGTATCACTGCCTCTATATTAAGACAGCATGGGATCTATATGGAGGTATCACTGCCTCTGTATTAAGACAGCATGGGATCTATATGGAGGTATCACTGCCTCTATATTAAGACAGCATGGGATCTATATGGAGGTATCACTGCCTCTATATTAAGACAGCATGTGATCTATATGGAGGTATCACTGCCTCTATATTAAGACAGCATGGGATCTATATGGAGGTATCACTGCCTCTATATTAAGACAGCATGGGATCTGTATCACTGCCTCTGTATTAAGACAGCATGGGATCTATATGGAGGTATCACTGCCTCTATATTAAGACAGCATGGGATCTGTATCACTGCCTCTATATTAAGACAGCATGGGATCTATATGGAGGTATCACTGCCTCTATATTAAGACAGCATGGATCTAATATGGAGGTATCACTGCCTCTATATTAAGACAGCATGGGATCTATATGGAGGTATCACTGCCTCTATATTAAACAGCATGGGATCTATATGGAGGTATCGCTGCCTCTATATTAAGACAGCATGTGATCTATATGGAGGTATCGCTGCCTCTATATTAAGACGGCATGGGATCTATATGGAGGTATCGCTGCCTCTATATTAAGACAGCATGGGATCTATATGGAGGTATCACTGCCTCTATATTAAGACAGCATGGGATCTATATGGAGGTATCACTGCCTCTATATTAAGACAGCATGGGATCTATATGGAGGTATCACTGCCTCTGTATTAAGACAGCATGTGATCTATATGGAGGTATCACTGCCTCTGTATTAAGACAGCATGGGATCTATATGGAGGTATCACTGCCTCTATATTAAGACAGCATGGGATCTATATGGAGGTATCACTGCCTCTGTATTAAGACAGCATGGGATCTATATGGAGGTATCACTGCCTCTATATTAAGACAGCATGTGATCTATATGGAGGTATCACTGCCTCTATATTAAGACAGCATGGGATCTATATGGAGGTATCACTGCCTCTATATTAAGACAGCATGGGATCTATATGGAGGTATCACTGCCTCTATATTAAGACAGCATGGGATCTATATGGTGGTATCACTGCCTCTGTATTAAGACAGCATGGGATCTATATGGAGGTATCACTGCCTGTATATTAAGACAGCATGGGATCTATATGGAGGTATCACTGCCTCTGTATTAAGACAGCATGGGATCTATATGGTGGTATCACTGCCTCTATATTAAGACAGCATGGGATCTATATGGAGGTATCACTGCCTGTATATTAAGACAGCATGGGATCTATATGGTGGTATCACTGCCTCTGTATTAAGACAGCATGGGATCTATATGGAGGTATCACTGCCTCTGTATTAAGACAGCATGGGATCTATATGGTGGTATCACTGCCTCTGTATTAAGACAGCATGGGATCTATATGGAGGTATCACTGCCTCTATATTAAGACAGCATGGGATCTATATGGTGGTATCACTGCCTCTATATTAAGACAGCATGGGATCTATATGGAGGTATCACTGCCTCTATATTAAGACAGCATGGGATCTATATGGAGGTATCACTGCCTCTGTATTAAGACAGCATGGGATCTATATGGAGGTATCACTGCCTCTATATTAAGACAGCATGGGATCTATATGGAGGTATCACTGCCTCTATATTAAGACAGCATGGGATCTACAGTTGTGTTCAAAATTATTCAACCCCATGCTGCTGTAAAGGGTTTTAGGGAATTTAGTGACATTTGTAATTGTATTCAGAATGAAATCCTACAGGACTTTTTAAAGAACCATATATGCAACTAAAATGACATCAATTTGTTTTGTAATACAGTAGTAAATGTTTCTTTTGTGAATTCTTCATTGACACAATTATTCAACCCCTTAAAGACTACCACTCTGAAGAACAGAGGTTCATTCAAGTGTTTTCAATCAGGTATTGAAAACAACCTGTGGATGTCACGGAAGCAGCAATAAAGCATAATAAGCACCAATTAGGCAGCTTTAAAATGACTGTGATACTCAGCTCCTTCTAGACATTTACTGGTGTGGTTACAAACATGGTGAAGTCAAGAGAATGGTCCAGGAAGACAAGAGAAGAGGTGATTACTCTTCAAGGAAGGGCAATGGCTATAAGAAGATTGCAAAGATGTTAAACATACCAAGAGAGACCATAGGAAGCATCATTCGCAAATTCAAGGCAAAGGGCACTGTTGAAACGCTACCTGGTCGTGGCAGAAAGAAGATGCTGACTTTGACTGCTGTGTGCTATCTGAAGTGTAGAGTGGAGAAAAGTCCCTGTGTGACTGCTGAGGAACTGAGAAAAGATTTGTCAGATGTGGGTACTGAAGTTTCAGCTCAGACAATACGGTGCACACTGTGTAATGAAGGCCTCCATGCCAGAACTCCCAGGCGCACCCCTTGCTGTCTCCAAAGAATAAGAAGAGTCGACTGCAGTATGTCAAAGTCATGTGGACAAACCACAGAAGTTTTGGGATAGTGTTCTGTGGACTGATGAAACAAAATTAGAACTGTTTGGGCCCATGGATCAACACTATGTTTGGAGGAGGAAGAACATGGCCTATGAAGAAAAGAACACCTTGCCTACTGTGAAGCATGGCGGGGGTCAATCATGCTTTGGGGCTGTTTTGCTTCTGCAGGTACAGGGAAGCTTCAGCGTGTGCAAGGTACCATGAATTCTCTTCAGTACCAGGAGATATTGGATGACAATGTGATGCAGTCCGTCACAAACCTGAGACTTGGGAGACGTTGGACCTTACAACAGGACAATGATCCCAAGCATACCTCCAAGTCCACTAGAGCATGGTTGCAGATTAAAGGCTGGAACATTTTGGAGTGGCCATCGCAGTCACCAGACTTAAATCCGATTGAGAACCTCTGGTGGGACTTAAAGAAAGCAGTTGCAGTGTGCAAGCCTAAGCATGTGACTGAACTGGAGGCTTTTGCCCATGACGAATGGGCGAAGATACCCGTAGATCGCTGCAAGACACTTGTGTCAAGCTATGCTTCACGTTTAAAAGCTGTTATAACTGTAAAGGATTGTTCTAAGTACTAAGATTGAATGTCACTTGGGGGTTGAATAAACTGATAATGATGTGAGCACAGAAAAGACATTTGTGGTTATTTCATTATAAAATGTTATGTTATATCTGTCTGACCTACACGTGCCTCTTTGATTTAATTGTTAAGCAAGATGACTGAATGATCAAAATCAATGTCAAACTGGCCAAAACACTCAATTTCAGTGGGGGTTGAATAATTTTGAACACAACTGTATATGGTGGTATCACTGCCTCTGTATTAAGACAGCATGGGATCTATATGGAGGTATCACTGCCTCTATATTAAGACAGCATGGGATCTATATGGAGGTATCACTGCCTCTATATAAAAGCAGCATGGGATCTATATGGAGGTATCACTGCCTCTATATTAAGACAGCATGGGATCTATATGGAGGTATCACTGCCTCTATATTAAGACAGCATGGGATCTATATGGAGGTATCACTGCCTCTATATTAAGACAGCATGGGATCTATATGGAGGTATCACTGCCTCTGTATTAAGACAGCAGGGATCTATATGGAGGTATCACTGCCTCTATATTAAGACAGCATGGGATCTATTATGGAGGTATCACTGCCTCTATATTAAGAAGCATGGGATCTATATGGAGGTATCACTGCCTCTATA
Source organism: Leptobrachium leishanense (assembly GCA_009667805.1). Lineage (NCBI taxonomy): Eukaryota > Metazoa > Chordata > Amphibia > Anura > Megophryidae > Leptobrachium > Leptobrachium leishanense. Next base: position 2,057 of record RXON01000911.1, on the reverse strand, counting down.
TTAAGACAGCATGTGATCTATATGGAGGTATCACTGCCTCTGTATTAAGACAGCATGGGATCTATATGGAGGTATCCTGCCTCTATATAAGACAGCATGGGATCTATATGGAGGTATCACTGCCTCTGTATTAAGACAGCATGGGATCTATATGGAGGTATCACTGCCTCTATATAAGACAGCATGTGATCTATATGGAGGTATCACTGCCTCTATATTAAGACAGCATGGGATCTATATGGAGGTATCACTGCCTCTATATTAAGACAGCATGGGATCTATATGGAGGTATCACTGCCTCTATATTAAGACAGCATGGGATCTATATGGTGGTATCACTGCCTCTGTATTAAGACAGCATGGGATCTATATGGGAGGTATCACTGCCTGTATATTAAGACAGCATGGGATCTATATGGAGGTATCACTGCCTCTGTTTAAGACAGCATGGGATCTATATGGTGGTATCACTGCCTCTGTATTAAGACAGCATGGGATCTATATGGAGGTATCACTGCCTCTATATTAAGACAGCATGGGATCTATATGGAGGTATCACTGCCTCTATATTAAGACAGCATGGGATCTATATGGTGGTATCACTGCCTCTGTATTAAGACAGCATGGGATCTATATGGAGGTATCACTGCCTCTATATTAAGACAGCATGGGATCTATATGGAGGTATCACTGCCTCTATATTAAGACAGCATGGGATCTATATGGAGGTATCACTGCCTCTATATTAAGACAGCATGGGATCTATATGGAGGTATCACTGCCTCTATATTAAGACAGCATGGGATCTATATGGAGGTATCACTGCCTCTATATTAAAAGCAGCATGGGATCTATATGGAGATGTCACTGGTTCTGTATTAAGGCAGCGGTGGTGCTATATGGAGGTGTCACTGTGTTTTATAAGGGATACTTTGTTGCTTCTATTCTATATAACTGCAGCTTGGGTTCACTCCTGTTTCTAATAGAAAGGTAATTTATATCTATTTATAGAACGGGACCTTTATAGAGAGATCACTGGTTCCATATAGAGTTGTAATGGTTCTAAGCAAAGGTATGTCTGGCTTTATATATAGGTACAAATGGTACAGTATAAAGATGTAAAACTGGCTCTATATAGAGGTAGCAGGAGGTTTATATAGAGGTAGCAGGAGGTTTATATAGAGGTAGCAGGGGGTTTATATAGAGGTGTTAGTGAGTTTATATAGAGGTGTTAGTGGCTCTATATAGGAGGTAGCAGGGGTTTATATAGAGGTGTTAGTGGGTTTATATAGAGGTAGCAGGGGTTTATATAGAGGTGTTAGTGGGTTTATATAGAGGTAGCAGGGGTTTATATAGAGCAGGAGGGGTTTATATAGAGGTAGCAGGGGTTTATATAGAGGTGTTAGTGGTTTTATATAGAGGTAGGAGGGGTTTATATAGAGGTAGCAGGGGTGCTATATAGAGGTGTTAGTGGCTCTATATAGAGGTAGCAGGGGGTTTATATAGAGGTGTTAGTGGCTCTATATAGAGGTAGCAGGGGGTTTATATAGAGGTGTTAGTGGCTCTATATAGAGGTAGCAGGGGTTTATATAGAGGTAGCAGGGGTTTATATAGAGGTAGCAGGGGGTTCTATATAGAGGTAGCAGGGGTTCTATATAGAGGTGTTAGTGGTTCTATATAGAGGTAGCAGGGGGTTTATATAGAGGTGTTAGTGGTTCTATATAGAGGTGTTAGTGGTTCTATATAGAGGTAGCAGGGGTTTATATAGAGGTAGCAGGTTTATATAGAGGTAGCAGGGGTTTATATAGAGGTGTCAGTGGTTCTATATAGAGGTAGCAGGGGTTTATATAGAGGTGTTAGTGGGTTTATATAGAGGTAGCAGGGCTTTATATAGAGGTGTTAGTGGCTCTATATAGGAGGTAGCAGGGGTTTATATAGAGGTGTTAGTGGCTCTATATAGAGGTAGCAGGGGTCTTATATAGAGGTAGCAGGGGTTTATTATAGAGGGTAGTGGCTCTATATAGAGGTAGCGGTTCTATATAGAGGTAGCAGGGTTT